>OZ024806.1:30216502-30246815 GCA_964017045.1 Omphiscola glabra | reverse complement strand
AGCACCCACACCAGATAGATGAGTTCCATAGTTCGTTAGCACCATAGCACCCACACCAGATAGATGAGTTCCATAGTTCGTTAGCACCATAGCACCCACACCAGATAGATGAGTTCCATAGTTCGTTAGCACCATAGCACCCACACCAGATAGATGAGTTCCATAGTTCGTTAGCACCATAGCACCCACACAAGATAGATGAGTTCCATAGTTCGTTAGCACCATAGCACCCACACAAGATAGATGAGTTCCATAGTTCGTTAGCACCATAGCACCCACACCAGATAGATGAGTTCCATAGTTCGTTAGCACCATAGCACCCACACAAGATAGATGAGTTCCATAGTTCGTTAGCACCATAGCACCCACACCAGATAGATGAGTTCCATAGTTCGTTAGCACCATAGCACCCACACCAGATAGATGAGTTCCATAGTTCGTTAGCACCATAGCACCCACACCAGATAGATGAGTTCCATAGTTCGTTAGCACCATAGCACCCACACCAGATAGATGAGTTCCATAGTTCGTTAGCACCATAGCACCCACACCAGATAGATGAGTTCCATAGTTCGTTAGCACCATAGCACCCCACACCAGATAGATGAGTTCCATAGTTCGTTAGCACCATAGCACCCACACCAGATAGATGAGTTCCATAGTTCGTTAGCACCATAGCACCCACACCAGATAGATGAGTTCCATAGTTCGTTAGCACCATAGCACCCACACCAGATAGATGAGTTCCATAGTTCGTTAGCACCATAGCACCCACACAAGATAGATGAGTTCCATAGTTCGTTAGCACCATAGCACCCACACAAGATAGATGAGTTCCATAGTTCGTTAGCACCATAGCACCCACACAAGATAGATGAGTTCCATAGTTCGTTAGCACCATAGCACCCACACAAGATAGATGAGTTCCATAGTTCGTTAGCACCATAGCACCCACACAAGATAGATGAGTTCCATAGTTCGTTAGCACCATAGCACCCACACAAGATAGATGAGTTCCATAGTTCGTTAGCACCATAGCACCCACACAAGATAGATGAGTTCCATAGTTCGTTAGCACCATAGCACCCACACCAGATAGATGAGTTCCATAGTTCGTTAGCACCATAGCACCCACACCAGATAGATGAGTTCCATAGTTCGTTAGCACCATAGCACCCACACAAGATAGATGAGTTCCATAGTTCGTTAGCACCATAGCACCCACACAAGATAGATGAGTTCCATAGTTCGTTAGCACCATAGCACCCACACAAGATAGATGAGTTCCATAGTTCGTTAGCACCATAGCACCCACACAAGATAGATGAGTTCCATAGTTCGTTAGCACCATAGCACCCACACCAGATAGATGAGTTCCATAGTTCGTTAGCACCATAGCACCCACACAAGATAGATGAGTTCCATAGTTCGTTAGCACCATAGCACCCACACAAGATAGATGAGTTCCATAGTTCGTTAGCACCATAGCACCCACACAAGATAGATGAGTTCCATAGTTCGTTAGCACCATAGCACCCACACCAGATAGATGAGTTCCATAGTTCGTTAGCACCATAGCACCCACACCAGATAGATGAGTTCCATAGTTCGTTAGCACCATAGCACCCACACCAGATAGATGAGTTCCATAGTTCGTTAGCACCATAGCACCCACACAAGATAGATGAGTTCCATAGTTCGTTAGCACCATAGCACCCACACAAGATAGATGAGTTCCATAGTTCGTTAGCACCATAGCACCCACACCAGATAGATGAGTTCCATAGTTCGTTAGCACCATAGCACCCACACCAGATAGATGAGTTCCATAGTTCGTTAGCACCATAGCACCCACACCAGATAGATGAGTTCCATAGTTCGTTAGCACCATAGCACCCACACAAAGATAGATGAGTTCCATAGTTCGTTAGCACCATAGCACCCACACCAGATAGATGAGTTCCATAGTTCGTTAGCACCATAGCACCCACACAAGATAGATGAGTTCCATAGTTCGTTAGCACCATAGCACCCACACAAGATAGATGAGTTCCATAGTTCGTTAGCACCATAGCACCCACACAAGATAGATGAGTTCCATAGTTCGTTAGCACCATAGCACCCACACCAGATAGATGAGTTCCATAGTTCGTTAGCACCATAGCACCCACACAAGATAGATGAGTTCCATAGTTCGTTAGCACCATAGCACCCACACCAGATAGATGAGTTCCATAGTTCGTTAGCACCATAGCACCCACACAAGATAGATGAGTTCCATAGTTCGTTAGCACCATAGCACCCACACAAGATAGATGAGTTCCATAGTTCGTTAGCACCATAGCACCCACACCAGATAGATGAGTTCCATAGTTCGTTAGCACCATAGCACCCACACCAGATAGATGAGTTCCATAGTTCGTTAGCACCATAGCACCCACACCAGATAGATGAGTTCCATAGTTCGTTAGCACCATAGCACCCACACCAGATAGATGAGTTCCATAGTTCGTTAGCACCATAGCACCCACACAAGATAGATGAGTTCCATAGTTCGTTAGCACCATAGCACCCACACAAGATAGATGAGTTCCATAGTTCGTTAGCACCATAGCACCCACACCAGATAGATGAGTTCCATAGTTCGTTAGCACCATAGCACCCACACAAGATAGATGAGTTCCATAGTTCGTTAGCACCATAGCACCCACACCAGATAGATGAGTTCCATAGTTCGTTAGCACCATAGCACCCACACCAGATAGATGAGTTCCATAGTTCGTTAGCACCATAGCACCCACACAAGATAGATGAGTTCCATAGTTCGTTAGCACCATAGCACCCACACAAGATAGATGAGTTCCATAGTTCGTTAGCACCATAGCACCCACACCAGATAGATGAGTTCCATAGTTCGTTAGCACCATAGCCCCACACAAGATAGATGAGTTCCATAGTTCGTTAGCACCATAGCACCCACACCAGATAGATGAGTTCCATAGTTCGTTAGCACCATAGCACCCACACAAGATAGATGAGTTCCATAGTTCGTTAGCACCATAGCACCCACACAAGATAGATGAGTTCCATAGTTCGTTAGCACCATAGCACCCACACAAGATAGATGAGTTCCATAGTTCGTTAGCACCATAGCACCCACACAAGATAGATGAGTTCCATAGTTCGTTAGCACCATAGCACCCACACAAGATAGATGAGTTCCATAGTTCGTTAGCACCATAGCACCCACACAAGATAGATGAGTTCCATAGTTCGTTAGCACCATAGCACCCACACAAGATAGATGAGTTCCATAGTTCGTTAGCACCATAGCACCCACACCAGATAGATGAGTTCCATAGTTCGTTAGCACCATAGCACCCACACAAGATAGATGAGTTCCATAGTTCGTTAGCACCATAGCACCCACACCAGATAGATGAGTTCCATAGTTCGTTAGCACCATAGCACCACACAAGATAGATGAGTTCCATAGTTCGTTAGCACCATAGCACCCACACCAGATAGATGAGTTCCATAGTTCGTTAGCACCATAGCACCCACACAAGATAGATGAGTTCCATAGTTCGTTAGCACCATAGCACCCACACAAGATAGATGAGTTCCATAGTTCGTTAGCACCATAGCACCCACACAAGATAGATGAGTTCCATAGTTCGTTAGCACCATAGCACCCACACCAGATAGATGAGTTCCATAGTTCGTTAGCACCATAGCACCCACACAAGATAGATGAGTTCCATAGTTCGTTAGCACCATAGCACCCACACAAGATAGATGAGTTCCATAGTTCGTTAGCACCATAGCACCCACACAAGATAGATGAGTTCCATAGTTCGTTAGCACCATAGCACCCACACCAGATAGATGAGTTCCATAGTTCGTTAGCACCATAGCACCCACACAAGATAGATGAGTTCCATAGTTCGTTAGCACCATAGCACCCACACAAGATAGATGAGTTCCATAGTTCGTTAGCACCATAGCACCCACACAAGATAGATGAGTTCCATAGTTCGTTAGCACCATAGCACCCACACAAGATAGATGAGTTCCATAGTTCGTTAGCACCATAGCACCCACACCAGATAGATGAGTTCCATAGTTCGTTAGCACCATAGCACCCACACAAGATAGATGAGTTCCATAGTTCGTTAGCACCATAGCACCCACACAAGATAGATGAGTTCCATAGTTCGTTAGCACCATAGCACCCACACAAGATAGATGAGTTCCATAGTTCGTTAGCACCATAGCACCCACACCAGATAGATGAGTTCCATAGTTCGTTAGCACCATAGCACCCACACAAGATAGATGAGTTCCATAGTTCGTTAGCACCATAGCACCCACACAAGATAGATGAGTTCCATAGTTCGTTAGCACCATAGCACCCACACAAGATAGATGAGTTCCATAGTTCGTTAGCACCATAGCACCCACACCAGATAGATGAGTTCCATAGTTCGTTAGCACCATAGCACCCACACAAGATAGATGAGTTCCATAGTTCGTTAGCACCATAGCACCCACACAAGATAGATGAGTTCCATAGTTCGTTAGCACCATAGCACCCACACAAGATAGATGAGTTCCATAGTTCGTTAGCACCATAGCACCCACACCAGATAGATGAGTTCCATAGTTCGTTAGCACCATAGCACCCACACAAGATAGATGAGTTCCATAGTTCGTTAGCACCATAGCACCCACACAAGATAGATGAGTTCCATAGTTCGTTAGCACCATAGCACCCACACAAGATAGATGAGTTCCATAGTTCGTTAGCACCATAGCACCCACACCAGATAGATGAGTTCCATAGTTCGTTAGCACCATAGCACCCACACCAGATAGATGAGTTCCATAGTTCGTTAGCACCATAGCACCCACACAAGATAGATGAGTTCCATAGTTCGTTAGCACCATAGCACCCACACCAGATAGATGAGTTCCATAGTTCGTTAGCACCATAGCACCCACACAAGATAGATGAGTTCCATAGTTCGTTAGCACCATAGCACCCACACCAGATAGATGAGTTCCATAGTTCGTTAGCACCATAGCACCCACACAAGATAGATGAGTTCCATAGTTCGTTAGCACCATAGCACCCACACCAGATAGATGAGTTCCATAGTTCGTTAGCACCATAGCACCCACACAAGATAGATGAGTTCCATAGTTCGTTAGCACCATAGCACCCACACCAGATAGATGAGTTCCATAGTTCGTTAGCACCATAGCACCCACACCAGATAGATGAGTTCCATAGTTCGTTAGCACCATAGCACCCACACAAGATAGATGAGTTCCATAGTTCGTTAGCACCATAGCACCCACACCAGATAGATGAGTTCCATAGTTCGTTAGCACCATAGCACCCACACAAGATAGATGAGTTCCATAGTTCGTTAGCACCATAGCACCCACACCAGATAGATGAGTTCCATAGTTCGTTAGCACCATAGCACCCACACAAGATAGATGAGTTCCATAGTTCGTTAGCACCATAGCACCCACACCAGATAGATGAGTTCCATAGTTCGTTAGCACCATAGCACCCACACAAGATAGATGAGTTCCATAGTTCGTTAGCACCATAGCACCCACACCAGATAGATGAGTTCCATAGTTCGTTAGCACCATAGCACCCACACAAGATAGATGAGTTCCATAGTTCGTTAGCACCATAGCACCCACACCAGATAGATGAGTTCCATAGTTCGTTAGCACCATAGCACCCACACCAGATAGATGAGTTCCATAGTTCGTTAGCACCATAGCACCCACACCAGATAGATGAGTTCCATAGTTCGTTAGCACCATAGCACCCACACAAGATAGATGAGTTCCATAGTTCGTTAGCACCATAGCACCCACACCAGATAGATGAGTTCCATAGTTCGTTAGCACCATAGCACCCACACAAGATAGATGAGTTCCATAGTTCGTTAGCACCATAGCACCCACACCAGATAGATGAGTTCCATAGTTCGTTAGCACCATAGCACCCACACCAGATAGATGAGTTCCATAGTTCGTTAGCACCATAGCACCCACACCAGATAGATGAGTTCCATAGTTCGTTAGCACCATAGCACCCACACCAGATAGATGAGTTCCATAGTTCGTTAGCACCATAGCACCCACACAGATAGATGAGTTCCATAGTTCGTTAGCACCATAGCACCCACACCAGATAGATGAGTTCCATAGTTCGTTAGCACCATAGCACCCACACAAGATAGATGAGTTCCATAGTTCGTTAGCACCATAGCACCCACACAAGATAGATGAGTTCCATAGTTCGTTAGCACCATAGCACCCACACAAGATAGATGAGTTCCATAGTTCGTTAGCACCATAGCACCCACACAAGATAGATGAGTTCCATAGTTCGTTAGCACCATAGCACCCACACAAGATAGATGAGTTCCATAGTTCGTTAGCACCATAGCACCCACACAAGATAGATGAGTTCCATAGTTCGTTAGCACCATAGCACCCACACAAGATAGATGAGTTCCATAGTTCGTTAGCACCATAGCACCCACACAAGATAGATGAGTTCCATAGTTCGTTAGCACCATAGCACCCACACAAGATAGATGAGTTCCATAGTTCGTTAGCACCATAGCACCCACACAAGATAGATGAGTTCCATAGTTCGTTAGCACCATAGCACCCACACCAGATAGATGAGTTCCATAGTTCGTTAGCACCATAGCACCCACACAAGATAGATGAGTTCCATAGTTCGTTAGCACCATAGCACCCACACCAGATAGATGAGTTCCATAGTTCGTTAGCACCATAGCACCCACACCAGATAGATGAGTTCCATAGTTCGTTAGCACCATAGCACCCACACAAGATAGATGAGTTCCATAGTTCGTTAGCACCATAGCACCCACACAAGATAGATGATTTCCATAGTTCGTTAGCACCATAGCACCCACACCAGATAGATGAGTTCCATAGTTCGTTAGCACCATAGCACCCACACAAGATAGATGATTTCCATAGTTCGTTAGCACCATAGCACCCACACAAGATAGATGATTTCCATAGTTCGTTAGCACCATAGCACCCACACAAGATAGATGAGTTCCATAGTTCGTTAGCACCATAGCACCCACACCAGATAGATGAGTTCCATAGTTCGTTAGCACCATAGCACCCACACAAGATAGATGAGTTCCATAGTTCGTTAGCACCATAGCACCCACACAAGATAGATGATTTCCATAGTTCGTTAGCACCATAGCACCCACACAAGATAGATGAGTTCCATAGTTCGTTAGCACCATAGCACCCACACCAGATAGATGAGTTCCATAGTTCGTTAGCACCATAGCACCCACACAAGATAGATGAGTTCCATAGTTCGTTAGCACCATAGCACCCACACAAGATAGATGATTTCCATAGTTCGTTAGCACCATAGCACCCACACAAGATAGATGAGTTCCATAGTTCGTTAGCACCATAGCACCCACACCAGATAGATGAGTTCCATAGTTCGTTAGCACCATAGCACCCACACAAGATAGATGAGTTCCATAGTTCGTTAGCACCATAGCACCCACACAAGATAGATGAGTTCCATAGTTCGTTAGCACCATAGCACCCACACAAGATAGATGAGTTCCATAGTTCGTTAGCACCATAGCACCCACACAAGATAGATGAGTTCCATAGTTCGTTAGCACCATAGCACCCACACCAGATAGATGAGTTCCATAGTTCTTTAGCACCATAGCCCCGACACAAGATAGATGAGTTCCATAGTTCTTTAGCACCATAGCACCCACACAAGATAGATGAGTTCCATAGTTTGTTAGCACCATAGCCCCCACACAAGATAGATGAGTTCCATAGTTCGTTAGCACCATAGCACCCACACAAGATAGATGAGTTTCATAGTTCGTTAGCACCATAGAAGATAACTGCCTAAATTCTATGACATAAAATTGAACAAATAAACACATTGGAGTAAACAATTAAATAAAATGACAAAACTCTCAGTTAAAGTGAACATTTAAAATTCATGCAATACTTACTTTTTCATATGTTAAAAAGATTTTAACAGTTTTCACATGAACAGTTGCAGCAATTGCGATGATTTTAGAGCCTAGGCTGACATTTAAATGGCTGAATACAGAAAAAATAAAATTTGTTGCATATGTGGAAAAAAAAGGCTTCATTTCAAAAGAAACAACTCTTCATCATTTTTTATAATGTATGGCTTCAGTGTGCAGCTAAAATGTAAGAAATGTAGCCTATCCATAATTTAGTATGTGGCTATTTGTAATATAATAATGACACAACTTATCAGAATATGTGCACAACAAATAATGTTAATCGAAGTACATGTGTATGCAACAAGACATTTAATGAAATTTAAGCTTATTAATTACAACAAAAAAAAAATCAAGAAAAATATCATGACCACAAACCTTCATCGGTGTAAAGAAAGTTAATGAATTTAAATTTTAATCAAATGATGCAGTCTACTAAAGCAGAAGGAAAGGGACTAAAGGGTAAAATTGTCTAGCACTGGTCCTTTACAAACACATAATAAAGAGATGTGGGGAAGTGTTAATTGTTTATGTCCCCTTCACACATATATCTTAAATCATTCTCAAAATCTATCATGGTTCTTTTTCTTTCTTTTCTGCAATTAGAGCAAAATATTAAATTTGGAATTACCTTTTCAAAGACGTTCGATTTCCGAAAACTGTTATCGAAAAGAGATCTTCTGTTAAAGTAAAGAAACACACTATTTTAACAATGATGTTCGAGTTAAATATTGTTAATCAGCAGAAAGCTGTTTAAAACATCTTCAAATTTAAGTCTAATGTTTTAAGGAAAAATTTTATAAATTAAAAAATTCACTAAGCTATCGTCAACCAATCACTAAAAATAGGTATCTTGTAAACGTATTATTAAAGTATTTTATCTGAAACATTGGTTATCCCAACTGCTTATCCCTTTTTTTATTATTATTATCCTATGCATTGTATTTGGCATGGAGTAATTGCACTGTAAAACAACAGGAACACCTGTTGCATAATCCAGGTAAAATCTAGAGGCATATTTTGAATGAGTTATTTAGACGGGGATAATTCGATCTTCGAACTAGTTTATTAATAAATATTTAGACTTTAAAGTTTGCACAGACAAAGTATCAACATATTTTTATTTATATGGCATATGGCAATGTGATCCGATCATCTATTTTTTGGAAAAAGCAGCAGAAAAAATAGTTAGTCCTGATTTTCTGCATCAATCAGCTGACCTGGATAATGCCTGCAGTTAATGATTATTATGCATAATAAACTGTACAACAAACCAACATATGTGTATAACATAAGACATTATTGTATTCTATGCACTATCTTCTCTTAAAGATAATTGACCGTGGAAGTGTTATATATCCATAAATAGGTTATCGGAAAAAAAAACAGTCCCAAATAGTTTAAATAATTGATGCTCAACTATTATTGAAAATGTGATAAACTTCTAAAAAATTATACAGTGCAAAAAAATTAGAATTAAGTTTAAAATTTGGATTCCAAATGACAAAAAGTAATCATTTTCAATTCTAAGATCAGAAAAATGAACTTTTACATATTTAAGTTAAAGTCAATATTACAAAGGAATGTTAAGTACCTGAAGAATTTGACTCTTCTAAGCTGAGTTCAATTTGAAAGTCCTCGGTCTTAGCCATCACTGGTAAAAATGATGATTCAGTGCTCATGATTCTAGTTGCTATAGTCAAGAAACAAAAGTTATCCTGTTAAGCATAAGGCATAGCTTTTCACATACATTATAAAGGAATATTTTTTTAAGGTAAAGAAGTCGCTGATACTAAATACAAAGTTTAAATATAAATGTATGTAAATATGTATGTTCCTTGAACATTATAAAATAAATTTCAAAGATGGTTTTTAGAAAGTTCTTAGACAGTTCCAAATTAATTTTCCCTTATAATGGCCTAATCTATATATATTTCTCTACTTGTATTGATGTATCTTGACAAAAGTTTGCCACTATCTTAGGGATTACTTTAAATTCAATTCAAGGAATGGGATCCCTGTGGAAAAAGAACCATAAAGGAATGTGAAGCCACCATAAATAGGGAGTTTACAAGAGTATGGAGTATCACCAGGTAATTTATCCCACCAGGAACTGGATCTCATCAGTTAATGTGATCATACTGGGAATGGGGTCCCTTTGGGATCCTATTTTATTTTATTTGATAAATGTCAAAAGCTTTGATATTGGTGAGTAATGTTTTATTGGGGAATCAGCGTATAATGAGACCCCTAACTTTTTGTTTGAAAATAAGATATACTAATTATTAAAAAAAAGTATTTCCACATAAAATGAGATCTGTTATACAAATTCCCAATTCTCTATATTATTATAAAATTTAACATGAAATGTGGTTTAACTTATAAAACTGGGCTAGAGGGCACTATTCATATTGTCTGCTTTATGCACTAATAATGTGTGTGTTGGGTCATTGAATGTGAATGTAAGTAGCTCAAAAATGTTTTGTTGCAAATAAATAAATATATGTTTAATGAAAAATTGCTTAAATGCTAATATAATGCAAACTGTAAATTAAATTAGAAAAAAAAAATCTTATTATTTGCATACATATTCTGTATATTCACTTATGTCATAGAAATGTGCAAATATCTAAGTGTATAATTTTTAAGAATCAGTGCAACACCTAAGTGATCTAAATGTAGTGAATATGTTGAATATCATTAAAGCAACATTTTATATAACTGAACGGACACTAAAAATGGCGTCATCATAATAACTAATCCTTGAAATAAACAAATGATAAAGAACTTACAAATGTCCTGCATACTTTTGAAATAGATTTTTACATCTTTTTGAATAATAAATTTTTTGGTAATGTCATCGACATTTTGTAACAGTTCTAGAAAATTTTTATTTTTCTCCTCTTCTAAATCGTTCCATGAAGAATCTTTGGCAGAGAGAAGCATCTGTGAGGCATTCATCAGATCCTGAAAATATTTGTTTTTCAACAATAATCTATAATAATAAATAATAATTATTAGCTGTAATTGGTAAACTATATTTGATTTCAAACAATATTTTCAAGGTGGAAAGTGGTGGGAGCAGGTGGAGGAGGAGAGCACGCAATCTAAAGATCTATTCATAAAAACCATATAGAAGAACTGATTTATTTAGGTAAATATTTAAGATGTAAATTTGTTGTTTTCTAGGAAAGATGAATTGAAATGGTAATAAGTAATGGTCTTTTTAAAAAAAAATTAATTTTGAAAGTACCGGTAATAACAAATAGTCTACATTGGTTTGAACAAATTTTTAGTTGGTGGGTGGGTGAGTGATGAGGTGTGTGCTTAAAAATAATAATTATGACATTTAATAACACAGTGCAGTCACCAATGGATAATGAAGGGCCCAATGTTGTGGTGTGGAAAGAAACTTAACCTATCAACTTTTAATGCAAGGAGCACAAAACTGAAAAGTTTCAGAGGGCTTTCAAAAGTCACAGACTGTACATAACTATTTCACACTAATTTTACTTCAGTCTGAATTTTTAAAAAAGTGAACATTTGTATTAAAAAATATAATAGAAATAAATGAGTATTAATCATATTAAAATGTGAGTTTGCAGGGTTGTAGTGGACATGGATCTTGTTAAGGTTAATTGCCATCAGGAAAACTAAACACAGTGGTGTTAACTCTTTTATAATAAGATGAGAAGATTCGAAACCTAACATTGGAATAACTCAATATTAATAGCAAGGCCAGAGGACTGTGAGCACAACAAAGATATGGGCAGAGACATGCTACTAAAATTATAGTGGAGTCTGCTATTTGACAGCTGTTATGCTATCTTATAGTTTTAATCTAAGGGAGCTGGCATTGCTAAGACCCTGGGCTATTTTATATTTATTTATGGCAATAATTGAAGATGAAATCCATATACCCAATAGTTTAAATAAGACTTGGAGGTGGTCTTATCACTATTTTCAATTCTTTTTAAAAACTTCCTATAAATTGAAAAGTCATACCAGAGGCATGGCTATAGTTGGTGGGGGGAGGTTGCAGAAGAGTAAATAAGTCTTTGGCACCAGACTTTTGGGTGGGCTTTGATGGTATTTTATTGATGAAGATTATGGATTTCAGAGTTGAGGGGATGGGGAGTTAAAATCAAGACTGTAATTTATTATGTAATTTAGAAGGAAAACAACTCCTGAATTGATAATGTAAATATTCAAAAGTATGAAGATATTTAAAATGTTCTTATGAAATATGGTTGTAAAAAATTATTTCTTATTGTTAGCTTGCAAAATTTTATATATTGACCTCAAAGGCCACCTTGGTCACTTTCATTTGGCCGAGCACAGCTATAGCTGACACAGCACTTATCAAATCTCCTGACAGCAGGGGCATGCTATCAGTTTCAGCTATTGCATTTTTAATGCCCCTGGCAAAATTTTCAATATTCCTTTCCATTGTAGGAAGACTAATTCTGGGGGGAAAAAAGGCAAAGTTTTTAATAGAAAGAATGTTGAAAAAAATGTAGATTATTTTCAATATTAATTCTGCATCACTAAGACTGAGAGTTTTGTGAATTTCTAGCAATTTTCACTGCCATTAAAGTTTTACTATTGGTCCTGGGATGAAGGATTACTCTCAAGTTTTTTTTGGTCACTAACAGGCAGCCTTTGACTATTTGATTAAATTTAATATAGCATGCTGATGAAATGAGTCAGATTGCTGGCAATGAGGGTCAATGTCATGATGATAATATTGCTCTAGTAGAGATGTGCGTCATGTGATGATTAGGCTATTTTTGTGCATAATGATATGATTAGGCTATTTTTGTGCATAATGATATGATTAGGCTATTTTTGTGCATAATGATATTATTAGGCTATTTTTTGTGCGTCATGATATGATTAGGCTATTTTTGAGCATAATGATATGATTAGGCTATTTTTGTGCATAATGATATGATTAGGCTATTTTTGTGCATAATGATATGATTAGGCTATTTTTGTGCATAATGATATGATTAGGCTATTTTTGTGCATAATGATATGATTAGGCTATTTTTGTGCATAATGATATGATTAGGCTATTTTTGTGCATAATGATATGGTTTGACTATTTCTAGGCAATATGATAAGATTATTTTGGGTTGATTTTGGGTTAGCGGTTAGGCTGGCGATGTGTTCCACAGTGTATAGGTCACGGAGGTTCCCCCAGGTCCACTTCCGTCTACGGCATCGGCCACAGCGCAGTACTAAAAAGATTTCCATGATTGTGTTCACATGATTGCAAGTTATTGTTTTCTTATGCTATATTTTTGAAATTGTGGGGAGGAGTCTCCCCTCCCCAAAGGATTTCTATGTTTTTTTATTCTGATATTTAAAGTGGGGGAGGGGTTTTGGGAGGGGTTGCCACTCGCCAGTTTCGATAAGATCATTCCAAATGCAATTTAAGCAGTAGTCTCGCTTTTATTTAAAAAGTTTTAACATACGGGTACTTCAGATTTTTGGCGTGTGTCTTTTTTTCCCCACTGGTTTGGGGTCATGACACATCAGAAAGGATGTGTTACTTTTTTAATTTCTTTTGAAACGTGTAATTTGATATATAATTCAAATTAATGGAAAATTTCATTTTAATATACTTCATATAAATCATATCTTTTATGACGCGCGTAATGCTCAGACTCAGTAAAGAACAGGAATATTATCACACACATCGTTCAGGCCCTACAATTAATTGGTCTATTCAATCTAAGTACAGTGTTGGGATACCCAAAATGACTCACCACGCTTAGATTGAGACAACTCTTGGCAAAACTCATACCGTTATCCCCAAATTTACCAATAACAATTTTTTTATTCAATATTTGCTGTGCAAAAAGAAATTATCATAATTTTGCTATAAAGTTATGAAAATCGTATACTGCTGTCCAAACTGACATTTTATAATACTACTGAGCCATTGTTGTACAGAATTTGGACAATAGAAGCAGTTTCTACTTCTTCATAGTCTAGTTTGTAACATGGGCGCCCGCAGAAAATTTTCTAGGGGCGGGGCAAAATATTTTCAAAAAAGGGGGGGGGGCCAAAATACTTTCTCTTTTATTTTCTCTTTACTTTAATACATTTTTTGTCTATTTTTGTCTGAAAATTTCTTTTTAATCGATCAATCCGGGGGGGGGGGGGGCAGTGCCCCACCTTGCCACTACTTGCGGCGCCGATGGTTTGTAGTCATATTGTCTTAACTTATGCCATTTCAAAAAAATGATTAACAAATAATAAAAAAGTTATAGATTATATTCTTTTTTCGAATTAGCTTTTCTTTGTACTCTTTTTTGCTAATGTACAGTTTTGTTTACAGCTTTTGATGCCCTCAGGCCTCTGCTCACAGTCACTACACTACTACAGGTTGGCATGTATGACAAATTTTAAGATTAAAGATTGTTCATTTAAAATAGGAAAGCTAAAATAAAGCCGTCAAGAAATAAACCCGAAATAAATATTACACAACACATTAAAAGACAATACTGAATGAGAACAAGAACTTACTGTTTCACTATTGAATTTAAGCTTTTTCTAACGCAGCCTTTAAATGTAAAGGATCCCCAAGTTTGACTACTCAAACAGGGTCTGTGTACACTTCCTGTGTAAGAGAGTACAAAAAAGGAAATAATTAAAATATTATTTATGGAAAAAGCACTGTCTTTGTGATCTGACTCACTTAAAATTAAAACACTATCATTTTGACTTGTAACCTCCCTATCTCTATTCCAAGATAATTTTACTATGAGGAAATTTTCCTGTATTAAAAACGTATGTATTTTGTTATTGTTGTGGTGCTTTCAAGTCTGTGTCAAGAAAAAAAACATTGCATCTGGGGCGAAACCTGAAAGTGGCACCCCTCAATATAAGGAAAAAAATTGGCAAACAGAGCAGATCAATAAAAACTACTAGTAAAAGTCGAATTTGGCATCCCTCAGGCCTTTTCCTAGTCAACTGAGAAGTTATCTTAAGTAATCAGTAGTCTACCGATTTTATCAACCCAAATGTTATAGCCCCTATTCACCGTCTTTTCTATTCAAAAATTAAAAAACTAACTTCCAGGACGTGTATTTAAATTGGACAAAAATAAACTGCAACTAAATTTTTTAATTTTTTTTTTACAAAGTTTCAACAGTAAGTACTGACGCTGTGTGAAAAAAACATTTTCGCTAATGAGAAATCAAACAATAAAAAAAAAAAGAATACACCAGAATGCAAATATTCCTTTTTTTTTTCAATCACAATTTGCACAGAAAAATGTTGGCTCTACAGCTCAAGGCATAAAATGAATTTGATAATTAATGTAAAAAAACTGGCATCTTGTGGTGAAGGTGGGAAATCCATTTTAGGCCTTCCTTACTCAGCCTATATCACAATTTAAAATGTAGATCAAATTATAAACGATAAGATCAAAAGCACCACCATTCGCCTGGTGCATCGCCCTTGCCCCTTCCATTTCGGGGTACCACATTAGTGTAAGAAATCTTTTTAAAGCATCAAAAATAATATTTTAATACCTGTATTAAATTATTTTTAAAAAATAGGCAATAAAAAGCAAAATGATTTGGTGAAAACGAATTTCTTGTTACTAAGGTTACCATCGTAATTTTGTGGGCACTGTGTTGTTGCTGTCAGTCCAACCACAGTTTCTGGGAAGAACACGCCTCTTTCACTTTCGTGAGGACATTTATCTTTAAAAGTAACATAAAAAAAGTTGAGTTAATATTAAAGAGATTTTAAAATACAAAATTAAGTGACATATGAAAAGGACTTTTGTGTAGTGCGAATATGAGTATGATTTGAGTGTAGTCCCCAATTGAGTAGAACTAGAGTATGACCCAAATATGAGAGGCCATTGAGTGTAGTCCTTCTATGCGTGGGACTTGAGTGTGGAACCCAAAGGAGTAGGACTTGAGTGCAACACAAAATCGAGTATGACTTGAGTCTAGTCCCAATATGAGTTGGACTGCATGGGATGTAGTCCCAAAATGAGCGAGACTTGAGCGTAGCCCTAACTGTATTGCCCCAATGAGAGACTTGAGCGTAGCCCTAACTGTATTGCCCCAATGAGAGACTTGAGCGTAGCCCTAACTATATTGCCCCAATGAGAGACTTGAGCGTAGCCCTAACTGTATTGCCCCAATGAGAGACTTGAGCGTAGCCCTAACTGTATTGCCCCAATGAGAGACTTGAGCGTAGCCCTAATTGCATTGCCCCAATGAGAGACTTGAGCGTAGCCCTAACTGTATTGCCCCAATGAGAGACTTGAGCGTAGCCCTAATTGTATTGCCCCAATGAGAGACTTGAGCGTAGCCCTAACTGTATTGCCCCAATGAGAGACTTGAGCGTAGCCCTAATTGCATTGCCCCAATGAGAGACTTGAGCGTAGCCCTAATTGTATTGCCCCAATGAGAGATTTGAGCGTAGCCCTAACTGTATTGCCCCAATGAGAGACTTGAGCGTAGCCCTAACTGACTTGCCCCAATGAGAGACTTGAGCGTAGCCCTAATTGTATTGCCCCCATGACTTGGTTTATCTGATATCGGTAGCTGTTTTGTTTTTGCACTATTCATTTTATAGGAAAAAGAAATTTTACGACTCGCAGGAGGCTCCATTGAAACCTATCATTGTGTTTGCAATGAGTTTAACGCAGCGGTTGTCCTCCTGCAAGACGGATTTATTGGCTTTGGAAGACAGCTGCAGACAGAGACACCAAAGTTTATGAGAAATTTGCAAAAAATTTTCCTCTGTCGAAAGGTCTTTTAAACTACACATTTATTTTATGTTAAGGAAACGTGAAATTACAAACTGAAAATTTTATTCTTAATTTTTATACCAATTCTTTATAAATAATAACACATTCCTTGTTCATTGTGCCATTAGATAAGGTGCACATATTTTGTCATGAGATACTTGTATCTGTTGTTACATTTATTGATTTCAGTGTGAGTGGTGTTATATATAATTCTGAGGGGTAGCTTACTATTCGCCCCGGTTCGACCCCTATCGTTCCGGTCTAGCAACATTATCCCGGAACGTTTCATATTTTGTCCCGGTTTTCAATCAGTTTAATTCGTGTTATCCACGTGCACATTATTACTATCTGCACTTGGTACATATCATATTTCACATTGAATTTAACGAAGCTAAAATTATAAGAGTCAAGGCACTCAGGTTCCAACTTTCAGACTGGCAGGCGAAATTAGCATGTAAGACTAGCAGGTAAATGTCTTACATGCAATGACTGGCATGTAATGACTGGCATGTAAAAACTGGCATGTAATGACTGGCATGTAATTACTGGCATGTAATGACTGGCATGTAATGACTGGCATGTTCATGCGCTAACTTGTCAAGGCACGGAATCCCCTTTTTTACAGCCACATGTGCTTTTAATGTGAATACCACCACCACTTTTTGCTTCGTTCCCAATGGTTTGAGTTAATTCCAGGTTTGACAGTGTATCCAAAAGTGCCGTTACGTCGCATTGTTCGGTGGGAGGTGGGGAGAGTGACGGAAATCAAGGGCACCAAGGGTTCCCTAGTCATATGGAGAGGGTGTGGGAAAGGGGCTGATTGAATCTATGAATTCTATGGCCCAAATTTTTTTGAAAACTCCAGTACACAAGGATTGATTTTTGGCGAATACCATAGTTTAGTTTTATATCAGTCTACACTTAATGGTAGCGCAGAAGAAACTATTTTAAATTTAGGTGTACCTTGGTAGGGTTGAAATAAATCCTTTTTAAAAAGTTGTTATTAAATAGTATTAGAAAAATATCTTTTTTCTTTAAAATATTTGAAAACTATTACACTATTTAATTTGTTTAAAATTATTAATTAGTAAATGGATTGTTTTAAAAGTGCAGATACTTTGTACCGGTGCTTTAAAAAAAAACGACAAAAACACACACTTTAATATAATATATAAAAAGCCGCCGGGTTGTGTCGTGTGAGTTCTGCCGCTGAATGCCCCAAACAATTATTTTTGTATCATGGCCGAATGGCTAAAGAACTGGGCTCTGACTTAAATTAAACAACCCCTAAGACCAGTGGTTCTCAACCTGTGGGTCACGACCTCTTTGGGTGTCGAATGACACTTTCACAGGGGTCGCGTAAGACCCTTGGGAAAACACACACAACTACGGTTATGAAGAAGCAACGAAATTAAATTTGTGTTTGGGGGTCGCCACACCTTGCGGAACTGTATTTAAGGGTCGCGGCATTAGGAAGGCTGAGAACCACTGCCTTAGAGTGTATCGTATAAATTTTAAAAATGATATATCAAGAATGGGGAGATCGGGCTGAAAATTTTACAAAACATGCATACAGTAACGCACTTTATAATGATCTCAATTAGTGCTCCCCCACCTCCAAAGCTCGCAATCACACATTTTTTAAAACTCCCTTGAACTATATCAATATTCTAATGACCCACCCGCTTTTACACAGCAGATTTATTTCAACAACCATTTCAGAAAAACAAAAGCAAATATTACGCACCAAACTCATTTGCAAAATTAAAAAAAAAAAAAAGAATCTCATTTAGCGCAGTTATCGGGAATTTCATTTCGTGAAATCAGCGTCATCATATTTCCATCATCTTCCCTTGAAAAAAGAAAAAAAAACGGATTTGTTTTGGTTGGGGGTGGGGGCTGAACATTAGAAAGAATACGTTATCATCAGCAACGAGTCTATGCGCCAAGTTTCAGCTGGATAGGTTGACGTGCAACAACAACAAAGAAACGTCTGAAAATTTTTACCACCTATCCAACCATGAAGAAAAGTGAACTTAATATTAGGGATTAAAAAAAATTCACATTAATTTAATAGCAACTATTCAAGGGGATTTTTCTTCTATGTTTTATTTGGTCTTATTTATGTCATCGCACTAAATGTTCACGAATATCTTAGACCAACATTCCCCAAATGGGGGCACCGGTCCACGAGCCTTACATTTCCGGTCTGCACAGCATGGCTATGTATGGTCAAATAAACTTCAATAATAATGAAGTATAATAAATATATCTGGCACCGGTCCATTTTAATTTTTTAAAATTTGTCCCCAGGTCAACCAAATTTAAAATTTGGGAAACACTGCAATAGACCACGATGCTTATGGGATCCTGGCCCGGGCCTATTACAATCAACTCTCACTATGTAATGTAAGGACAATGCATAAGTTAATGTCTCTCTTTGTTGACTGTACCCAGTACAATCAACTCTCACTATGTAATGTAAGGACAATGTATAAGTTAATGTCTCCCTAAGTTGACTGTACCTATTACAATCAACTCTCACTATGTAATGTAAGGACAATGTATAAGTTATTGTCTCCCTAAGTTGACTGTACTTACTTCAATCAACTCTCACTGTGTAATATACGGACACTGTATAAGTTAATGTCTCCCTAAGTTGACTGTACCTACTACAATGAACTCTTACTATGTAAAGACAATGACTGCATAGGTTTTGTCTGTCTATGTTGACTGTACCTACTACAATCAACTCTCACTAATTAAATTACTTACTATCTAAGTTCAGTTTGGATAATGACAATGCATAGTTTATGTCTAACTATGTTCACTGTACCTACTACAATCAACTCTCCCTATCTAAGGACAATGCATAAGTTATGTCTCGCTTAGTTGACTGTAAAAATAGCTTCCAATGTCTCAATTTGACTATATGCGTCACGAAACCAAGGACAAATTAAAATTAAAATGTAAACACATGAACATTTGTCAAAGTCATAGTTGAAGTGGATTTACTATAGCCCTAACTATAAGACGAGGCGAAACGTTGTCCGAGCGACATAAAAAGATTATTGAAATTTTAATTTATATACATTAAAGAGATTTATTGAACGTGACAAATAATCTTCTGTACTTACAGTTATACGTTTAAAATCAAAATAGCTCATTTTAACAAATATAACTATTAAAAAAAATAATAATCGTCCTTAAATCTGAACTTTGTATGTTTCAATTTTTTTTTAAAGAACTCTTTTTTTTAAACTGAATTTTTATGCGCCAATGTAGGCTAGGTGTAAAATGAATATTATAGCAGCTGACAGCCAGACCTGCATTGTGCTTGTTATTTCATGTCCCACCTCGTCATCAAAATCCAAGATATCTCAAATATGGCTACTGGATTGAGTATCCCCTTAGTTAAAGGTTTGTCACCGCCCCCTTTTTTATGTTTAACTAAGTCAGAATTTAACCAATGTTTTCAGAGTTTCGGTATCTCACAATAATGAAGAGTAAGTGATGATGGAATAAAATTATGCCAGGCATATTTTAATCTCTAAAATATCGTTCCCTTTGTTGACCTTGACAGAAAATGCCACACTCTCCCAAAAAAGGGAGCTGCAGGACAGAACGCCCCCCCCCCCCTTTTCCTCCTTTTTTCCCCTAGAGATCTAACTTTTGACAGTAGAGTCTTTCGTTTATTTAAATAAAAAACCTGATTTTTTAATTTCAACTTTTTGTCTGTATTTTTCCCAGGAATTTGTCTTAGTCAACAAATATGTTTTTTGATAGTCTTTTTGTCCAGCTTACATAATTGAAATGCGTTATTTTCTGTTATCACAACGTCGCCAAAAAAACAAAAAAAAACAAAACAACCAAAGGCCGCTCATATGCAGACCACTGATTACAACCGTGTCTAGTTTTTGCAGCTTCTTTTCTTTTAATTTTTTTCCCCCATATTTTGATGAACTTGTTCTGCACGACAGGTGATTCTAGGTTAGCTGTACGGGAACTGAAAATGAAATGCCTAAAAAGTGCATACCCCGGCATCCCCCGCCCCCCCCGCCCCCCGGACTTAGTTAGTGCTTTAAAATATAGACAACGCTATGAGATTTTTACCTTGATTTTAGATACTTAAGACTTTCAAAAAAAGTAGGGAGAGTATCTCAGAGTTTTTGCCCTCCAATTAACAATAAATGTAAAAGCTTGTGATTCGCAGGATGACTGGCCGTTATGACATCACGTGGGTTAAAAATAACTTTTTAGAGAGCCTCACAAAAGTGACATAGTTAGCTTTTCAAATTATTTTAAAAACAATCCTTGAAACTTTGGGCCCCTTAATTACCAAAAGGCCCAACCTCTCACCCGCTACTGCAAGGGGTCACAGGGCCCACGTGACTATTCTAAGATTAGACATATATTTTCAGCATGTCATTCAGCATTTAAACGCTAATATTGAAACTACTATCACAATTATAGTCGATTTGTATGTAACAAAAAAAAATTAATTTGAAATTAATGTACACATTGAAACGCTAGAGGCTATTCTTAAAAATAAAACATAAAATTTGTGACAGAACATATGACTTAACAGGTACAAAATGAACAAATGAATTAACAGGTACAAAATGAACACATGAATTAACAGGTACAAAATGAACATATGAATTAACAGGTACAAAATGATCAAATAAATTAACAATCATAAATGAACAAATGAATTAACAGGTACAAAATGAACACATCACATGTTTATCATAAAGAGCAGATGCTAAATACATAAATTAGTAGAAATAATAATTAAAAAAAAAAAAAAGTTGCATACAACGGATAAAATGAAAACCAAACGGTTGAATTATAAATTTTCAGATTGTTCTCTCACCTTTTTTCATTATATCCGGATGAAGCGACCTGAAGCTTTGCGTAACGTCACTGCCGACTGTGGTGGTTGTTCCATAAGTTCTGGTATCCACTCTAATGGGAGGGACGGGGCTTGTTCTACTTCTTGTTGTAGTCGTAACGTCACTGCCGACTGTGGTGGTTGTTCCATAAGTTCTGGTATCCACTCTAATGGGAGGGACGGGGCTTGTTCTACTTCTTGTTGTAGTCGTAACGTCACTGCCGACTGTGGTGGTTGTTCCATAAGTTCTGGTATCCACTCTAATAGGAGGGACGGGGCTTGTTCTACTTCTTGTTGTAGTCGTAATGTCACTGCCGACTGTGGTGGTTGTTCCATAAGTTCTGGTATCCACTCTAATGGGAGGGACGGAGCTTGTTCTACTTCTTGTTGTAGTCGTAATGTCACTGCCGACTGTGGTGGTTGTTCCATAAGTTCTGGTATCCACTCTAATTCGAGGGACGGGGCTTGTTCTACTTCTTGTTGTAGTCGTAATGTCACTGCCGACTGTGGTAGTTGTACCGTAAGTACTGGTATCCACTCTAATTCCAGGGACGGGGCTTGTTCTACTTCTTGTTGTAGTCGTAATGTCACTGCCGACTGTGGTAGTTGTACCGTAAGTACTGGTATCCACTCTAATTCGAGGGACGGGGCTTGTTCTACTTCTTGTTGTAGTCGTAATGTCTGTACTTGGGCCTTTTGTTGTTTCAATCTCGGTTGTTTTTCTGTCTGCACTAGAGCCTTGTGTTGTTGTAATGTCTGTACTACTTGTTGTAATGTCTGTACTATTTGTTGTAATGTCTGTACTATTTGTTGTAATGTCTGTACTATTTGTTGTAATGTCTGTACTATTTGTTGTAATGTCTGTACTATTTGTTGTAATGTCTGTACTATTTGTTGTAATGTCTGTACTACTTGTTGTAATGTCTGTACTACTTGTTGTAATGTCTGTACTATTTGTTGTAATGTCTGTACTATTTGTTGTAATGTCTGTACTATTTGTTGTAATGTCTGTACTACTTGTTGTAATGATAGAAGTAAAAGACGAGCTGCCGGACGTTGGGGTTTCATATTCAGCGCAAGGAGACAAAAACCCAATTTGACAACTTCTGTTTTCACAAGTTTGCTCAGAGCATGTATAAAGGAAACCAAAGTACTCATTCCTACAAAGGCAGTTGTCCATTTCGTTAAGGCATCCAACCTTTTTAATCTTTAGTTCACAGGTACAGTTGTCATGGCAATTTCTTTCGCTACTCTTGTTCTTACAGCCATCACCTTATAATTGAGGAGATGTTTCAAAAGGTATCTATTAACACAAAATGAAGTTTCTGTCTTTTTATCTACATATATTTTCATGGATATTTCCATCCATCAATCAACCCATTTATCTACCAACCCATCGATCCACCCACCACAATATCCATCTATTCATTCTTTCGATTTCCAGCTATAGTTATGAATGCACAATAGGGTGGCAATGAGTACCTTTCCATTGCATTTCTAGAGCACCATGGATCTGGATCTTGGATCAAAATTAATTGGCCATTATCCAACATATATTTTCATAAAGTTAGCTGTTAATATTTTTCAAACAACTTTTAAGCTTTTAAAAATTTTATAGTTTTTCATTTCAGTCTTTTTATAATCTTCCTTGAATCTCATAACAACCTTTATCCTTTGTTTATAATAAAGTTGTAATAATTGTTACAAAAATATTAAATTGCAATGTAGCTAGAATGAAAAGGCAATAAATAACACAGTTGCCTTGAGGTGAAAGTTGAAAATATCAAAACTAAATAATTACACCTGAGTAAAAAAAAAATTAACCATTCCAAATGGTCAAATACTTAAATGCATTAAACAGACAGATATACTAAGTTACGTTATGCTAAGTAAAGCTCTGAAATAGAGACATTTTTCGAGAATATCAAGTGCAGATAGTTATTGTGGCATATATATATATATATATATATTGAACTTACCGTAAATTACGAAAACAGAAAAAAATATCGTGACTTGACCATCATTAAAGATCATTCTGACGCTATAAAAGCCCTTAAGAATTTCATCAAAAATGTTAATGGTTCCGTCTGAAGTTATGTTCCACTGTGTTTTACTTTGAACTGAGGAAAAAATCATTGTGCAAACCCTCAAATGTAGCTTGTACGTGAAGTTGATGATTAGTTTGTTTAACAGCAGATGAATCAACTAACTTTTAGATAGGCATTCTGCATATCATTAAGGCTTGGGTGGTTGAAAGTTGTGAGAACCCAGACGACGACAAAGTTAAACATTTTTAAACGAAATCTACAAATATTAGATTTTATAGATATTATGAAACATGAAAGAGACTGCTCAAATACACAGGAGGTAACAAAATGATAAAATTGTTGGTGACTATTTTTAATTATAAGTTTGTCGAGTGATTTATTTGTTAGCTACTTAAAGCTTCTGTCTTGATTACGGGGGGGGGGGGGGGGGGTCGTGACAATGAAATCTATTAAAAATTTAAATTTATATTTGAACACACGCGCGGAAATATCATGACGATCCCATGATGATTGTCTCGTTAACAAAAGTTGTTGTATATCCTCCAGTGGCGGTTTGATTTAATCGCATGTAGAGGATTGCGATTTCGCATGCCTATCGAAATTGTATTGATAGAACAATTGTCGACATTTCAAGATATGATTTTAGCGTTTTCCCAAATCATCAATCGATATAAATAATAATTCATGGCACTGACTTTCTTATTCGATTCCGCATTTGTTTGTGGATTTCTCAAAATGATGTGTAAATGATATCCATCTTCTCCTTGCCAAAATAAAATTGGATATTGTAATCCGTCGCATGAGCGATGAGTTTTGAGACTCGCTGGAAATCACCATTTCTGCGATGAAGAATTATATCACGTGAGTTAAATTCTTCGCCCACTATAACGATCGCAACTTCATCAATTGTTGGTGCATTGTAGTGTCTTTCGTGTTGGCTGACAGGTGTTTTGTCTGCTCTAACTACAACTGTGTAGTCATCTGTTGGCATTTGTTCAAGGGCATCTGGTTAACAATAATTGTTTGTTATGTTGATAGAATAAAGTTTGCAATGCAGCGACAATTTCTCGTTTATTCTCCATATTGAATTGACAACGTTGATCGATTTGTTGATCAATATTTCCCATGAAATAAATTTAGATAAATTTTAGATCTGCGTTTGGCAGTGTTCGTAGTGATCCTCCACGATGATAAATTTGCCCCTGCAATTTAAATCTTATATTGGCATGTAATTCTTGCTCCCTATATTTGTTGCACCGAACGATGTCATTTGGAAACATGAAATGTACTTGAGTTTGTTTGCCCAGATATGTTTCGTTTGCCTTGTGATACCAATGTTGATGATGGTTCGGATGGTGAATGTCATTTTGGCAATTTCACTTTTCCACCCACGTAGCACATTCCTGGTGTTTCATTCTTCAATTTGATGGCACTGCAATACACACATTATTTATAAATTTTTTCAACTAACCACATTTGGAGACTGTATTCATAATTAGCCTAGTCATGGAATGCACCGAGGTTTAATTAAGCGTTCGAGGTACGTCTCCATCGAGCAGTGTGTACTCTATCGGTATCCAGTCTTGCTTTCCGTTGCTCGCCTGTTTCTAAAGCTCGTGATGATTTTTAGTACTTTCGTGCTTTAGGTTTTGATCGATCAGTAGCTTTTCGTTTGGGTTGCATCATTGATGTGACAGCAAACTAGGCATGTGTGTGATATATATATAATCTGATGACGATCATCAATTGGAATTTTATAATTAACACCACTTGTTACACCACACACAAATTGAGACATCGTTTGTATTTGAGTCAATTTAATTATTTTACGATCTTCCTAACGTTAATAACTTCCTCCTGTAGGGATCTTCCTTCTTTTCACATGAACAACTCCCGTGGTAGGTACTTTTACTGAGGGCAGTAGACTCCCCGTGGTATCTCGATACTAACACAGTTCAGAAGCTCCGTTCTTTAGGGGTTATTCAATTACTCAATAAGCCATCAATTCATGTCAAATGTGTCTTTATTAAAAAAAAACAACTCTGAAATTATAACTTATAAAACTCCATGAAATGTATTATTCCACCACTGCTAAACCAAACCATAACACATTCACAACGTCATCGGTCACGGACTTTCACAATAAACGCCACTTATTATGTCAAACACAACTGACATGTTGCTGTTAGTATTTGATTTAATTCCACCCACCTATAAATAGCTCTGCTTGAAATTATATTTTTATAGCTCATATAAGTAATAAAAACGAAATTAGGGCACTTGGCCCCAAATGGAATGTTGTCAAATGGTTGCACTAATATTGAAACATTCGCGGTCGTGCGCACAGTTCATAAAAGTTGTATCCCACTCGGATGAATGGTATAAGAACGCATATAGGAAAATCATGCAAAGAACATTCATATATATGTATAGCCGATACCAGTACCCATCCCCAAATCAGCAAAAAAAAATACACATTCATATAAAAAAATCGTCCCTATTTCGTGGAGCCCAATACACGCTTTTTTTGTTTATTTTCTCTCTCCATTTAGATGACGGCAAGAGCATAATGGTACTGAGGATCTGGGGAGAACAGAATGGTACTGAGGATCTGGGGGAGAACAGAATGGTTCTGAGGATCTGGGGGAGAACAGAATGGTTCTGAGGACCTGGGGAGGATGAGATGGGAAATGACAAAAGTGAAGAGTTTTAAGTGATGTCAAACAATAAATTATAAATATATTTCGATGTTTAATTTGGTGCAAACGATAAAAAAAAAAAAAAAAACAACAACTTACCCACATCCCAAGAAACCTCTTTCATGTTGCAGTTGCAGCTTACTCTGCCAACAGCTGTCATTTTTCCATGCTGATACACTGCACCCATAAGTGAAATGAAGCATCCTAATTTTGTATGAACCGACGAGATCTCCTCATGTTGCATTGCATTATTTGTGTCCTGACAGATTGAGAAAAATGTATTGTGAACATTTCAAGGTTTTTTTTTAATTTATACAAACACAAATGTAAGTTGAGTCAACTTTACCAATTTTAATGGTTAAAAAAAAAGATTCTTATTCAATGTATAATGGTCATGTCACGAATATCTCACTAGTAGGGTAACTTCTGTTATGGTTAGAAAATGTCAGGATAAATTATGTAGATATAATTGAGTGTTAGGGATCAAGTTAGGGATAGTTTGACCAATTTTATTGAAACTCCAATTTATTTAATTTAACACTATTTTTATGTTTATTACGACGTGTTACGATGTGTCTGTTTTGTGACGTTTGTGTATAATCGTGAGTAGTCCTTAAAAGAACTTTATAGAGGTAACTGGATTATTCTCTCTGATAGCAAGTTGCGCTATGCATGTGTTGATGAAATGTACAGTAGGTTGGATCTATTCACATATGAAAGTTGCATTAATTATGGAAAATGACTTATGTTTATTGTCTCAAATGACTGGGTTGGGATTGGACAATGGTGCTCCATTGATTATTCATGTAACTTATAATGTGTTTTGTTCGGGACTTCCCGATATGTAGCATCACATTTATTTAATGATAAACGTGCTGGGGTGCTATTTCCGGGGGAAGTAAAGAATGTTTTGGAGAGCTTGGAGAGGTTGAAGATTAATGGATGTTAAGGGTTGGAAAGAAACATTACTGGACCATATTGAGTTTATCAATACATTCTCATGTTTATAATTGTTAATGAGGAATTCCTTAGTCATTAAGGTCTGTGTTGTCTTCGTTATACTCCTCAAGTACTTCCGGCTAGCAGCAAGATGGCCGAATAAAAAATAACAATGGCACTAAAAGTTAGAAAATTTGAAATTTAGACACCAAATTAATTAGACGAAATAGTCAAATTTGTGGAAAATGAACTTAAAACTTAAGCCAAAATCGGAAAGTATGTTATCGGATAAGTATTATTATGTAACAAGACGGTAAAAGGAAACTTCCGGCTACGACAAGATAGCGGTAAATAACAAGACGAGCACAAAGCTGTATGTGTTGGGGCGTGCAGCCAAATGTTAGTCTTTAGTATTTATACAACAAATATAAAACATTGATGTCCTCAATATACAACCCTATCCCGGCCATCTGACCTATACTTTCTATCATACGGCCTCAAGGTGGCGGTATAATAACAAGAAGTACAAAAAAGGAAGGAGTTCTTAATTTCAAAATTTGGATATAGGAGATAAACATTTCTGGTAAATGTGTAGCTGGAGGGCCACTCTTTTTTACCATTACCGCCATCTTGGTTGCCCCGACCCGCGCACTTTTACGTGTTCACGGGTCGGGACAACCAAGATGGCGGCCGAGGAAAAATAAAATAACTCATGTTTTTGATAAAATGACGAATAAAACGTTTTTTAAAATGAAAAAATGATCTAAATCTATCCCTCACCCTAACCTGAACCCTAAATTCCTCCCTAACCCGGTTTTGACCCTCTCCCTAACAGGGTTTTGACCCTCTCCCTAACAGGGTTTTGACCCTCTCCCTAACAGGATTTTGACCCTCTCCCTAACAGGGTTTTGACCCTCTCCCTAACAGGGTTTTGACCCTCTCCCTAACAGGGTTTTGACCCTCTCCCTAACAGGGTTTTGACCCTCTCCCTAACAGGGTTTTGACCCTCTCCCTAACCAGGGTTTTGACCCTCTCCCTAACCAGGGTTTTGACCCTATCGTAACCAGCGTTTTGACACTCTCCTTAGCCTAACGTGGCGCTGGGTTTTGACCCTGAAAAGTAGGAAAATTTAAAAAAAACAAAGAAAAGTGGCCAAAATTAATTATAAAATAAAGAAGTAATGAAAACCCAACTTACATTTTCATGGAATACACTTTTACACACTTTATTTCATGGAAATACACTTTTACACACTTTATTTCAGGTTCCAACGAAAATAATATCCAAAAATTAATGAAACACACCGTGGTCAACCTCTAAGATTATCTTTAAAAATGGCGCCGCTTGGCGGCGCTTTTTAACGTATTTAATAGGCCAACCAATGAAATTTTAAAAATTATAATTAATCAACCAATAAAAATTTTGCCAAAAATTTGCCTCCGTCATATTAATGAAAATGTAACTCTATTTAAAAAAATATTTAAAAAATAAGGGGAGTGAATCCACGCAAATGACGTCATTGCCCTACAGCTACACATTAGCCACATTTCTGAGGAAAATAGACTTAAGACTCTGATCGGAATGTTTTGTTTCACTTACATATTTCCCATTTTTGCAATGGGTTTTACAGGCAGAGGTAGTACCAGTCAATGGGTTGTACAGGCAGAGGTAGTACCCGTCAATGGGTTGTACAGGCAGAGGTAGTACCAGTCAATGGGTTGTACAGGCAGAGGTAGTACCCGTCAATGGGTTGTACAGGCAGAGGTAGTACCAGTCAATGAGTTGTACAGGCAGAGGTAGTACCAGTCAATGGGTTGTACAGGCAGAGGTAGTACCCCTCAATGGGTTGTACAGGCAGAGGTAGTACCCCTATAGGGAGAAAACGTTGTGCTCCTAGGCCTAGGAACAGTTCGTCCGCCTTGTTCCCTCTTGCAACTAAACTGTCACCTAGGCAACCCAGCAGCTGTTAGCATGCACGGCGTCCATACCCTGGGCAACGGCTTCCTCTAGCCGGCTAAACCAGACGAGGGTAGTTGATAGGCCTCAAACCCGGGGTGATGTAGGACTGCCTACCTACTGCATGCGAAGCCTGGACGTCGTCCGATCCAGCGGAGGAGACCATTTGGGTTCAACTCATCGTGGAGTGTGTAGAACATGATGAGGCACGTAGAACGTCTTTGTCATCCACTGCATCCGTACCCGTCTCCAGTCGTCTGGACTTAGTCTTGCCACTGGACACGGTGGGTCCGGACGAGAGAGTGAGGTTGACGCTGCGCAACTCTTCCTCACTTTAAACAAAGTCACCCGCGCAAGTCATCAGTCATCCATTTCCCATCATCCCAAATCCTGTGGCGACGGGCACACTCTCCTAAATGCATGAGGAAGGGGCTAGAATAGGAGCCCAAAACATTCCCTGCTCCTTCACACCCTGGCAGGCTAAACAGGATCGACGCGAACCCAATTTTTGCGGTCGAAAATCAAAGATAAACTCTATTTCACTTAAAATTGCCACGTGTAACATCCGCACACTGCTTGATATGGACTCTATAAACAGACCTCAACGACGCACGGCGCTCATTGCTCATGAACTTGCCAGATACAACATAGACATCGCCGCCCTAAGTGAAACCAGACTCTCTGGCAAAGATGAACTCACGGAAAGGCTTGCTGGCTATTTTTTCTTCTGGAGCGAACGAGACCCTGACGAAAGGAGTGAAGCTGGAGTTGGCTTTGCTATCAAAACCTATCTTGCGAGCAAGCTCTCCAGCTCTCCAAAAGGAATCAATGACGGTCTCATGACGTTGAAACTCCCCCTCTACCATGGAAGGAAGACTGCCACATTA
>OZ024806.1:30196502-30211502 GCA_964017045.1 Omphiscola glabra | reverse complement strand
TTTTCCCCCCTCATCATCACGTAAAATCTTACTTAATCTAACAATTGTTAAATGTTATTTTATTTATAAAATATATTACCCTTAAACTTTGTTACACCACTATTCGTTTTGAAATATTATACCATTACAATAAGCTAACTGCTCTTCGTTATGAAATATCTCACTTGTCAAATCACCTCATTCACTAAATGAATTCTGGCATTTTTCTTCTTTAGGAATCGGGTGCCTGGAGGTGACACTTGATGGCTTTGAATTATGTCCTTTACACTATCGTAGGCGACCTTGTAACAAAACGGCAAGTGTCTGGATTTACGCAGTAGGAAGGATAGTTCTCAACGTGGGGGAACAGCTGCCTAAGTATGTTATATATGAAGAACTGTGCCAACCTTCAGAAGAATGCTGGACTTGGCCTGGGACAGGATCCTGGGAACAAGTAATTCTTTTAATATAAAAGTACTGTTTCGGAATGTGTTCTACAGAAATAAACAAATAGCTCCTTCTAAAAAATAAAAACTTCTGAGTTCGATCAGTTTGAGGACCATTAGTTTTAAATCAACAATTGGTTAGGGAGGTTACGGTAGTAAAAACATACTGTCGGATTATGATATTTCACTGGCAGACTTTTATGAAGGCGAATTGTTTGCTTCATGCTTTCCCGTGAATGAACTCTAGCAGACAACAAACTCGAGACCGCATTAGGTGTGGGTTGCAAAGTAACAGTCTCCCTTTGACCTTGTTTTCAAATTTCCATTTCCTTCAAAATTGTGTAGAAAAATCTGGATGAAACGTGAAAGGAGGACAATGCGTAAAGGCGGTTCTCGAAAGATGAGAAGAATAGACTATAAAAGCGAGTGGATACAAATGACAACAGGAGGCAGATCATTTATCACGAGATACTTTATCGCGTGTGTTATTTCTGCTACGAGACAAGAGCTTTGTTTACTGTGTGTGTGTAGATTTCTTTTCATCATTGTACCCTTTTTGGACATCGTGTTTTATGTTACATCGTATTATGTAACGTATTAATTGTAATTAGCCCTGGTTTGAGTATCGTATTTTTTGTTATTTTATTTATCATTTGGTATCGTCCTTTGTTATGTACTGTCTTAGAACGAGCCAAACAATAAAATAAGAGATTAATTTCTCCATATTGATTACAGTACGTAACACAGACAAAGACATGGATAGATGTTAAGTTGGTTGGGTCAGTTCTATGCTGTTTTGATGGAGATATGGTTAGGGTGGATGGGTATTTGGATGGATAGATCAATGGATCATAAAATTTAAAAAAAAAAAGAATTATTTGATGAGTAGATTGATATGTTGATACATATAATTCAAAAGTAAGGGTAATCGATAAATAAATATTTTTTAATAGATTTTTACTTACACGTGTCTTTTAATATTAGATTTATTTATTAGTTGATTGGTGGATTTAGTAATTTTAAAAAAATCGAAGGAAATCGAAGGAAAACAAAGAATATTAAAGAGTTTAATTAGAATGACGTCACTGTCTTATTGTAGTCCGTTTTTTAAAACTTTCCCACCATATGTAAACAAATACTTTCATCATATTACGTCACTTACCGGATGTCATAAGGAATATGTATCCGATTAAAATATACCTAGTTCAATGGACTACGATGAGTCACTTCCTTGTTTTATCACGTGATACGTACCAGCCATTGGTAGGCTTTCTGCTACACATAACAACAGATAACAACTAATCAGCCATTGCCATCATCATTAATTTTAAAGCAAAATGTTTGTCTCCATCAGCGCTTCCCCAGTGTTAATTAAAAATGTTACTTTTCAAAATATTCTTGAATACACGCGTTTCTTTAAATGACATTCATTAAATGTGACAATAATTATAATTCACTTATGATTAAAGGAAGAAAGCTGTTTGAAGAAAAATTTGTGAGCGACTAGTGTGTTGCAGACAGCCTACCTGAAGTCTAACTCGTAATTACGCTTATCACGTGACAAAACAATCGACTCATCGTAGTCCATTGTAGACTTACTGAATTATTAAGCAAGCATTTGGTTTTAAAGGTCTAACAAACTGACTGACTGACTGATTGAATGACTGACTGAATGACTGACTAACTGACTGAATGACTGACTGAATGACTGACTGAATGACTGACTGAATGACTGACTGACTGAATGACTGACTGATTGAATGGCTGACTGAATGAATGACTTACTGACTGACTGAATGAATGAATGACAGACTGACCGACTGGTTGAGTGACTGATTTTAAAACACGTATAAAGTTTAATTTCTCCCCAGTTCGTTAATTATTTCTATGTTCGATTTCTATCTTACCTAATAAGACTTAAAAAATAAAATAGCCTGGATAATAGGATTGTATAGAAATACCTGTAAATTATCTATATTTTATAACAGTATTGTAATATGGGGATCGTTCTTTACAGATTTACAGGATGTCAACTCAAGAGTATTGTCTTGTTAACATTACGCATTTCGGTTTTTTGGGCTGCAATCTATTGAGTGAAAGAACATACAAATTTTGGGTACAACTAGGGGATTATTACACTTCAAGATTGTGTAAATGTAGAGTTCAGTCTTGTGACGAGTCATTGGACGATTCTAAGGAAGCCCTCAGTTGTGGACCTTTCAGCGTTGAGCACCATGTCTCAGAAATAAGTAGTAAGTTCACAATTTCTATACGAAGTTACATAATTTCTTGGACATTTTTTTTTGGATATTTTTTGGGGTCTTTTATAAGAATTATGCGATTTGTCCCTTATACATGAATATTTATGGTCAAAAAATCAAATCAATAAACGCTGGTCTTATATAGAATCATAGCTCTATCATTAGCGATTCTGGCATGGGAAACGCTTTACTAATATACAATCATGGCTCTATCATTAGTGAGTCTCACAAGGGAAATGTTGGACTAATATACCATCATAGCTCTATCATTAGCGAGGCTGGCGTGCGTTCAAACCATCTCACATGTTTCTTTGTAGCTGAGAGCAGATATGGATATGATACATCTGAGGATGAAAAGTTTCGATTATATGAAAAGAAATGTAGGGATCAAAAGCAGCGATCCGCACGGAATGGAAAAGAGGGAGAAAGTCATCTATCAGGTAGGCATCGTGCAAGGTTTTCAAACATTCAAGATCCTTTGAGTTACATCTTTTCATAGTGTTAAATATTATTACCTTGGAGTTACATCTTTTCGTGGTGTTAAATTTGACCTATATCTGGGTGAGATTGCCAGTGAACATTTGCCAGTTAAAAAAAAAATACTTCAAATTGCATTTATTTTCGAAAGAAAAACTATATATAATTAACGAAATTGTTTTATAATTTTCAAAAAGAAAATTATTTCTCTTAAATGATCTTATTTAATGGGGGCTTCTTAAGTCTTAAGTTTGTGTTTTTTTCCTATAAAAGTTTTCAGCATTTACCTTCTTGCTCTACCCACTTCTAGTGTTTAGGGCCGTTGAAGGTTCTTCTTATTGACTCTAAGGATGTTCTGACCACCGGCGATCCAAGTTTGATATAAGAGCAGGCTGCCCCCATAGAGAGTTACAACAACAATTTTTTTTGGACAGAGCAGGTTTTTAATAGAGCAGGCTGATACCAGAGCAGATTGCCACCATAGAAAGTTGCCACTACAGAATGTTATCACCAGAGCAGGTTGATACCAGAGCGAATTGCCACCAGAACCGAGTATCTCCAGAGAAACTAGAGTCGGATGGGGGTCGATAGGTTGCCACAACAGAACGCTGTCATCAGAGCAGGTTGTCGACATAGAAAGTTGCCATTACAGAATGTTGTCATCAGAGCAGTGTTCCGCCGTTTAAAAATTGTCGCGACAGGTTGTTGTCACCGGAGCATTTTGACACCAGAGGAGTTTGATTCTAGAATAACTTTTAACTGAAACTAATTAATAAAATCATTTGTTCTACACTTATAATTTAGATTATTTGCTTAGGTGCTTGGAAGGAAATGATATCAAGGAGCTGTACTTTCAGTATGTACGTATTGCCCAGAATATCAAAGAGCTTAATCCTGTCCATCCGATGAATCTGTCATTTAATATTTACATGAATTTTGACACACTTACCGCTCATTGAATTAAAATAATAAATATATATATAACAAAACACGGTACTGCATACAGGATTAAAAATCCCGCGAAATGGCGGGAAAGCCGTGAAATCGCCAGGACACAAAATTTGAGGCGCAAGGTAGCGAGGTATTACTCTTTTCCATAGCCGTCACTGACCAACTTAAATGTCATTGAGAAGCGATACCTTCATACAAATATTCATATCTAGCCTCTGAGAAACGATGCCTTCATACAAATATTCAGATCTAGCCAATGAGAAATGATGCTTTCATACAAATATTCAGATCTAGTCAATGAGAAAAGATACCTTCATACAAATATTCACAGTTAACAATTAAGAAACGATACCTTCATACAAATTTTTAGATCTAGCCATTGAGAAACGATATCTTCATACAAATATTCAGATCTAGCTAATGAGAAAAGATACCTTTACAGACGATTCATCCCCAATTTTTGTGCACTAGCTATACGAAATTTTACGTTGGAAGACGGAATCGAGTATCTGGAAGCGATTTCCCAAACTAAACTTCATCGATGAAAGAGATACATAAGAAAATGCTTGGTATACGTTAAGGAAAATTACGAATCGAGAACTAGAACTAAAAATTTAGATCAGTTCACATCACTGAAGTTACAGCTGTGACTTGAGTATAATTACTTTGCGTCCAAATTAAATGTAAAGATTTTAGGAAACATAGCATTGGACTCTTCTCCTTTTTTCCCTTCTAAATTTTCAAAGCGGCCCCGACATGTTATGTCATGCTATGTCATGTTATGTTATGGTATGTCATGCTATTTCATGTCATTTCAAGTTTGTCATGTAATATCATGTTATTCCATCTAACATCACCCTACCGTAAAAATAACTTAAAAGACATAGCCCTAAGAGGCTCTACCCCCGCCCTATTTTTTCTAAAAGGGTCTTTGCTACTCAAAATTTTAGGGATCACTTGTTCATGTTAAACTTGGTGAAAATTTTCTAGTTGTACTAAAGTGTTTACACAAATGAAAGATTAAACAAATAATTTGCCTCGATGAAAGTATATTGATAGTGATGCTCTATACAACTATGTAGCGGATTATGTATTAATGTTCTATACATCCCTGTAGTGGGTTATGTACTGATGCTATAGAAATCACTGTAGCGGATTATGTAATAATGTTCTCCACATCTCTGTAGAGTATTTTGTATGGATACTCTAGCCATCTCTGTGGAGTATTTTGTATGGATACTCTAGCCAACTCTGTGGAGTATTTTGTATGGATACTCTAGCCATCTCTGTGGTTGTTTCCTGTAAATCCAGAGTTCAAAGTTTAAATTTCTTAAAGAGGGTGGAAAATAATTCATCAAATATGTGCAAAAGAATATCATGAGGGTGACCTTATTTTATGTAATGTCAGGTCAACGGCCAAATCCTGCCCACACATATTTGGGTTATTTTTAGATCTGATATATAAACCTCATAATAATATTAGAGCTTACTATTAAGTGAAATAAAAAAATCAAATATATCTATAAAAACTATCGTTAGAGAGATCAAAGTGTTTATCATCAGTTCACAACTATTATTTAGTCCTTTTGTTGATGATGATTGTGTCTTGAAACTGAATGTTAACAGCACATTAAATGTATTCCAATTCGCTACAAATGCTATTTCTTATTCGCAGATGATATTATGAGGATTTTCGGAGCAGTCCTTGCCATCAACTGGATTGTTTTCTACTAGCAGCTTCAAATTACGCCAAGAAACTTAGGTGGAAAAAACACGATTTTATGAAGCTGATGTGACAAATGGGATGAACACAGTTCAATACAAGAGTTGTAGTTAGATAGTTGATGAACATATACACAATAGATGCTGTAAGGTATGGCCCACAATTCAATACAACAGTTGTAGTCAGACAGTTGATGAACATGTATCATGTTGATGAACATCGAACCTTGTAACGCGCTTCGAGCCTTTGGGAATGAAGCGTGATTTCTCAAATTTCTCAAATAAACTTCATTATTATTATTATTATTATATACACAATATATGTTGTAAGGTATGGCACAAATTTCAAAGAAATTTTTGTAGAATATTTTTTTTACAAGCATTGGTTAGGACGGTTATGCAATGCATCATCTAAAGATCGTCCCCAGGCATGGGACATAATATGACTCAAACATGTATAAAGAAATAAGACTAGAGCATTATTTAGGCAAAACATCACACACAATTAAATTAATGGATGGAAATACAGATAAATCGTATGTAGGCAATACATCACCTTTACAACATAAATGGATGACAATATAAATAAGGCATTGTCATGTAATACATCGCCAAAATATATAATAAATAGATGGCAGTATGAATAAGGCACTGTGAGTTGACTACAGATAATCTCATAGAACTGAAACACGCTGGTAATAAAAGATCATAGAAAAACCTGTAGATAAATGATGAGTTTATTGCTATAAATTAAATGTGCTGAACACATTATTTTACGTAGTCCAGGATAAGAAACGATTTGGTGTAGAAATATAAACATAGGCAATCAGTGTTTTTGTTCGTTTTGTTGTATTTTTTTAAAAATTGAGTTAAAAAAATAATAAAAATTAGCAAATGAAGAAACGTTCAGTAAATAATTAAAAAAAAACTGATTACAAAAAAACATTTAAAACAAAACATGGTATTTGTGTGTCTATTTGTAAAATACACATTTTAAAAATATTTTTTATCTCAAAAATTAAATAAACAATTCAAATTTCTACTGTAACGGTTACAAAATGTTCACTATACTTAAGCATTTTCGTTAATAAATATGTTTTTACAAACGCTTGAAGACATTTATTGCCAAGGCCTTAATCAGAATGAGATCTGTTTCGGGAATAAACAAATGTGATGCAATTAAATAGAATTGTTTTGGTTTCATTTTTTGGTTTTTGTTCCTCATTCAAGATGTCAACATTTTGTTTTTCTTGTACTCGGTTCAGAGAGTAGCAATAATGAGCCACTAGGAACTAAGACCGATTTCAAATATGTCACAAAGCTGTGTTTAGAGAGTTGAAACGATGAGGAATAAGGAAAGAAGCCTAAAATATACTCTTAACGCATACATCCTTCATCATACCCCTTCATCATACACCCTTCTTTATATCTCATAAACCAATCCTAATATCCCCTAATTCCATTTACCCACCTATTACTCTCTATCTCATTCCCCCACATCAAACACCCCCTTCCCTATACCCCCAACTCATTTGGGGGGGGGGGTGGTCGCTCCTTTAGAGGACATAAGTGATTTCATTGCTGTATTTTAAGACCAATTTATAATTTTGTATAAACAGCTCAAATATTAACAGGATGAATTGTTTCCTGTAATGTATTGTTTTCACAATTTAAGATTAACAGGAAGTTAGATATATAAAAATATGTCATGCGCTGAAGTACGACACGAAAGAAGCTTGAGTGGATTCAAGCGATATGCGCTCGCCGTGTTTTTATGTACATCTGACAGTCCAGCGACTTGTTCTTTGGGACATGGGGCAGTTTTTCAACGGCCTCATCATTAATGATGGAAAATCATGAAGAAGTATGGATGCCCAGACAAGTTCACCAACATCATCCATCAGCTACATGATGGTATGATAACCCGAGTGCTGGACAATGGACAGTCGTCTCAAGCATTCCCTGTCACAAACAGTGTGAAGGAAGGTTGTGTCCTACCTCCCACACTCTTCAGTATTATGTATTCTGCAATGCTGTCTGATTTGTTCAAGGACTCCACCGCGGGATCGCCAATCCGTTTCCGCACCGATGGTTCAGTCTTAAACCTAAGGAGGCTTCAAGCTAAAACCAAGGTCAAACATAGCACCACCAACGAGCTTCTGTGAGCGGACGATTGTGCCCTCAATGCTGACTCTGAAGCCGCCATGCAACAAAGCGTTGATATCTTTTCTGATGCCTGCAACAACTTTGGCCTAACAATCAACACAAAAAAGTCAAGTAATGTATCAGCCAGCTCCCAGTAGCCCATACGCTGAACCCAGCATCACTATCAGCGAACAGAGTCTAAACGTGGTGGATAAATTTACTTACATGAGCAGCACTCTGTCCAGATCTGTCGTCATGGATGACGAAATGAATGCCAGACTCGCAAAAGCTAGTGCAATATTTGGCACACTCCGAAGCACTGTATGGGAGAGAAGAGGTATCAGGCAAGAAAGGAAGATCAAGGTCTAGAGTGCATCAGTCCTCTCGACATTGCTATAGGGATGGGAAACGTGGACAGTCTGCCAGCGTCACACCAAGAAACTAAACAACGTTCGCACAACCTGCCTCAGGAAACATGGCATCAGGACAAAGTGCCTGACTCGGAGGTCATCGATAGAGCAAACCTACCTAGCATCTTCACCAACCTGATGCAGTCACAAATCTTTTGGGCAGGACACGTAGCCCGTATGGAAGACAACCGGCTTCCTAAACAGCTATTCTTCGGTGAAATACGCTAAGCAAGTGCTCCCATTGAGATCAAAGAAAGCGTTACAAGGACACACTGAAAGCGGCACTAAAGACCTACAGCATCAACCCAACTGAATGGGTGCAGCCAGCCCAGGGCAGAGCCAGGTGGAGATCAGCTATAAAGAAGGGGGCTCAGTCTCATGAAGCCAGTAGGAGAGCCACAGCTGAGACACAAAAATGCAACATTAGATCACCCTCTACAGCAAAAATCCCCTGCCTGCTGCCAGAAACTATTCCGGGCACGGATCGGACTCACCGTGACCCTCCAACCCCCTAACCGGATAACTTGATGGTCCTAGTCGATCTTGACGGACGAACGAACAACAACAGCCTCATACCCCCTTATACGTCTAAGCCCACCGCATACCCCTACCTCATATCCCGTACTTAATAGCCACATAATCCATTCTCCAGTCCTTTTTACCCCGTAACTCATACCCGCACCTCATACCCTTACATCAAACACGGTACCTCATTCCCCCTGCTCGAACCCCATACCTCATACATATTGCATGATACCCCCTAGCACATACCGCGTACCTCATACTCCGCACATCATACCCCACACCTATTACCCCGCACCTCCTACCCCGCACCTCATACCCCACACCTCATACCCCGCACCTCATACCCACTACCTCATACCCCGCATCTCATTCCCTGTACCTCATACCCCGCACCTCATACCCTGTACCTTATATCCCGTACCTCATACCTCCTAAATAATACCCACTACCTGATACCCCGTATATCATACCCATTACCCCATACCCCGAAACACATCACCCGTACCTCATACCCCCACATCAGGCCCCCACCTCATACCCTTACCTCATATCACACCTCATACCACCCTCCTTATCTACCCTTCTTTACAAAGTCTATATTCCCTCACAATTCAATCACTAATACACAAGGTCTCGTAAACTTCAACACCACATAGCTTATCAATCACGTCATTCAATATATCTGGTCATTTCAAACTCAGTGACTCATATTCTTGATTTTCATGAATGCCTACGCCACAGGCCTACGCCACAGGCCTACGCCACAGGCCTACTCCACTGGCCCACGCTATTCAAACGGATCCCCGATAGATATGTCAGCCGGTTTTATTGAGTCAATAATTGCATTATAACCAGGTTTCACTGCACTTTTATGTCAATTCTTTACAAAGTGGTCGTCTCGACAAACGGTATAGTCAATAGAAAGCCGACATAAGGAAATGCTTAAAATTGTAGGTATCAAGGGAGCTGAACAAACCTATCGATCGTTGACGGTTAACCTTGTATTTCCTTAATTAGAAAATCCTATTTCCTTAATAAGACAATCCTATTTCCTTAATAAGACACTTCTATTTCCTTAATAAGACAATCCTATTTCTTTAATAAGACAGTCCTATTTCCTTAATAAGACAGTCATATTTCCTTAATAAGACAATCCTATTTCCTTAATAAGACAGTCCTATTTCCTTAATAAGACAGTCATATTTCCTTAATAAGACAATCCTATTTCCTTAATAAGACAGTCCTATTTCCTTAATAAGACAGTCATATTTCCTTAATAAGACAATCCTATTTCCTTAATAAGACAATCCTATTTACTTAACAAGACGTATTTCCTAAATAAGACAGTCCCGTTTCCTTAAAAACACAGTCCAATTTCCTTAATAAGACAATCCTATTTCATAAATAAGACAGTCCTATTTCCTTAATAAGACAATCCTTTTACTTAATAAGACAGTCCTATTTCCTTAATAAGACAATCCTATTTCTTTAATAAGACAATCCTATTTACTTAACAAGACAATCCTATTTCCTAAATAAGACAGTCCCGTTTCTTTAATAACACAGTCCTATTACCTTAATAAGACAATCCTATTTCCTAAGTAAGACAGTCCTATTTCCTTAATAAGACAATCCTTTTCCTTAATAAGACAGTCCTATTTCCTTAATAAGACAATCCTATTTCCTTAATAAGAAAGTCCTATTGTCTTTTTAAGACAATCCTATGGCCACACAAGCTTTTTTTAATGGCCCGTTTCACTTAACTCTAAAGCAAACAATTATCTGCGTGTTTTTTGTTTAAAATGGTTTTGTCCCCTTGTGTGCTATCTTTTCCTAGTTTGAATTTTTATTATCTTAAATTTTGATTTGGCTCTTAGATAAATTTAGGTGTTATATGTAGGATGGCTATAAGGGATTATTCAAACATTTTATTACGGGATTATTATACAGACATTTTTTGAGGGATTATTCAGACATTTTATTACGGGATTATTATACAGACATTTTTGAGGGATTATTCAGACATTTTATTAAGGGATTATTCAGACTTTTAATGCGGGATTATTCGGACATTTTAATACGGGATTATTCGGACATTTTAACATGAGATTATTCGGACATTTTAATACGGGATTATTCAGACATTTTAATATTGGATTATTCGGACATTTTAATACGGGATTATTCAGACATTTTAATACGGGATTATTCAGACATTTTAATACGGGATTATTCGGACATTTTAACAAGGGATTATTCAGACATTTCAACATAGTTTGTGAAAATATTTTGGTGTTAGGAATATTGTTGAACATTTGTGTAAACAGCCTGTCATGTACATATGATAACAGCCAAGCACTTACCCCCTGTAAACAGCATAGCACATACCCCTTGTAAACAGCCTAGCACGTACCCCTTGTAAACAGCCTAGCACATACCCCTGTAAACAGCCAAGCACTTACCCCCTGTAAACAGCCTAGCACGTACCCCCTGTAAACAGCATAGCACATACCCCTTGTAAACAGCCTAGCACGTACCCCTTGTAAACAGCCTAGCACATACCCCTGTAAACAGCCAAGCACTTACCCCCTGTAAACAGCCTAGCACGTACCCCTTGTAAACAGCCTAGCACATACCCCTGTAAACAGCCTTTAACATATCCAAGGAAACAGCTTAACTCAAACAGTAAACATTTACACACACGTCGTGCACAATCAATGACACCGGTTCTAACTACCCCACCAACAACGCCACGATACCATTTCCTCTGTCCAGCAATACACGATGTACGCCACAAACCATCTCAACAAACTTCTGAGTTTTGAAAATCTGTTCAAGAAGAAATTCGAATCGTTCAAAGTGACACACGCCAGTACTGAATCAAATGATGTGAAATAAGAAATAGCAATGACGATATACCAGAGTGAGCCAAAGTCAGAACTGAATCAAATGATGTGAAATGAGAAATAGCAATGAAGATATACCAGAGTGAGCCAAAGTCAGAACTGAATCAAATGATGTGAAATAAGAAATAGCAATGAGGATATACCAGAGTGAGCCAAAGTCAGAACTGAATCAAATGATGTGAAATAAGAAATAGCAATGAAGATATACCAGAGTGAGACAAAGTCAGAACTGAATCAAATGATGTGAAATAAGAAATAGCAATGAGGATATACCAGAGTGAGACAAAGTCAGAACTGAATCAAATGATGTGAAATGAGAAATAGCAATGACGATATACCAGAGTGAGCCAAAGTCAGAACTGAATCAAATGATGTGAAATAAGAAATAGCAATGACGATATACCAGAGTGAGCCAAAGTCAGAACTGAATCAAATGATGTGAAATGAGAAATAGCAATGACGATATACTTGGTCGTGCAAGACAGCTAAGACGACAGCTCCCATATAAAATATTATAAATATTTCTGACCAGATCTTTGTTACAAAACTGCCAAACGCGGTGGCAACAGATATGTGTGCAAAACGGAATTTGATATGAAAGCACACCTTGTTTTCCAGGGCCATCATTTCAGTTTTTTTTTAAATTTGGCCAGCCTGTTGAGTTGTTTATTCCTGGAGGCGCCACAGTACATATCAATTTAAATAAAACCCGAAACTTCAAAGGAATGCCCCGTTTGCTGTTCCACCAAACATGACGACCTTGGTGTATTCTACCTAATTTGAGCGTTAAACGCCATAATGAATGTTAATAATTATAACCTGTTATTTAGTATTGAAATTCTACTCGCTAATGTGAATTTCCCTTGCCATGAAGTCTGTGCTCCCATAAGTTTTGCACATTTTCACGTGTGGTGTGTGCTGATGAATTCTAAGAAAGTCCAAAGATGTGCCGCAAGCATGAAAAAACAAGATTGCTTAACTCTGATACAGACTAAAATATATTTCAGGACTGAACAGAGGCTACATGATAGGACATTTTTTTCAGTTATAATATAGATTTAAGGTATACGGGTGTATAAAGAGTACGCTTTCAAGAGGTTTAACTGGTTTAAACAGACAGCATGGAAACATGTGTAAGTGCCAAAGAAATGTGTTGTCCGTAAATCATGGCACTGGCTACAAACACTTTAACCAGTTAGCGGTATTATATTGTTTCTACTGTCGTCATAAGCCGTGACATTACTGTATTCTGAGCATTTGAAAGCCTGTTACTTAGAGAGTTCTACAGCAGTAAGCAAGACTTTACATTTGTTACTTAGAGAGTTCTACAGCAGTAAGCAAGAATTTACATTTGTTACATAGAGAGCTCTACAGCAGCAAGCAAGACTTGATAAATTTAGCAAGAATATTAAAAAATTGTCCAAACTATTTATTGAATAAATAGACATGAAAAAATTGAGGGATTACAACATTCAAAGTAGGTAGATGGCGGAAGCTCCATATATATACAACATTCAAAGTGAGTAGATGGTGGACAGCTTCAAAAATACAATATTCAAAGTAAATAGATGTCGGAAAGTTCCATATATTTTTATGTTCGGAGAAATAATAAAATAAGTGAAGTAAAATAACTTTTTAAAAATAAGATAAAGTTGTTTTGTTCTGTAAATAGTAAAAGTCGTATAAATAGTGCTATTCGTCATCATTTTTATCTTTTCTGCACTGATTTGCATGCCAAAGGACGATGAAGTCTTGTCGAGACTCTTTACTAGGTTGGCTAGCTCTTCCTCGCTTCCAGCCAGTCCGTCTATGTCATCCGCAAAACGTAGATTGGTGATCGTTCTGCCACCAATGCTGACTGTCCCTACATGCGTTTCTAGTGCATCTGACATAATTCTCTCCAAGAAGATGTTGAACAGGGTGGGGGAGAGCAATCAGCCTTGTCGTACTCCAACCGTGGTCTTGAACCATTCTCCGATGTTATTGTTGAAGAAGACTGCACTGGTGGCCTTATCATAGAGGCTTCTTATCATTCTGGTTAAGTTTGTGTTGATGTTGTAGTGCCTCATGGTGGCCCATAAAGCAGTATGCCAAACCCTGTCGAATGCCTTCTTGAAATCCACAAAGACGTGGTATAGGTTTTGTTGGTATTTCTCACATAGTATCCGGAGGTTTAGGATCTGCTCAGTAGTGCCACGGCCTTGCCTAAAGCCCGCCTCTTCTTCAGCAATGATTCTGTCGGCATATGGTCAGTATGACCTTGAGCATGACCTTGCTTGGGTGGCTTATTAGGCTAATGGTGCGATAGTTTTGTCATAGCTGTAGGTTACCTTTCTTGGGGAGGGTGATGATGAGAGATTGGGTCCATGATTTGGGCCATTCCCCTGTTAGCCATATTTTGTTACAAATATTGGTTAAGGCATTTATCATTGTTTCTCCTCCCTGTTTCATTAACTCGGCAGGGATATTATCTACTCCTGCGGCCTTTCCTATTTGGAGGGCTTGGACTGCTGCTTCTACTTCTGCGCGGAGAATGGGTAAGCTTTCATTGTCCGTTGCTGGGGGGACATTAAGGATCTCTGGGTCTATCTTTATAGTTTCATTATATAGCTCTGAGCAGTATTCAGTCCATCTTTTCAGGATATCATTTTTCTCGGTCAAACATTTGCCATTTTTATCTTGTATGGTAGTACTACGCCCTTGTTTTGCAGTGGTTAGTTATTTCACCAACTCGTATGCTTTTTTGCTATTGTTTTTCTTCAAGTAATTTTCAATGTCGTAGCATTGCTCTTCAATCCAATTCTTCTTTGCCCTTCTCATACCCTTTTTGATGGTTTGGTTAATTTTCCTATAGTTATCTGCCCCCTCTGTATCTACCATCTTTGTTTTCTTTAACTGCCTCCGTTTGTCACACAGATCGAGGATGTCAGCTGTCACCCATGGTTTTTGTGTTGGTCGATGTTTACCAAGGATGTCATGGGCTGTGTCCGTCACAGCTGTGTTGAAGTTATCAATCATTGTGTCCATGTCTGAACAGTCGGCATCTATAGCTGCAAATTTTCCTCCTATCATTGCTTGGAAGGCTGCTGCTATTTTAGGATCCTTCAGCTTTTCAAGATCGAATTTGATTCTGGTATATCCTTTTTATTTACCCTCTTTAAGTGCAGCCTAAAGGTCA
>OZ024806.1:29404002-29556502 GCA_964017045.1 Omphiscola glabra | reverse complement strand
TCTCACATTTAGCGGTCGTGGCCAATCTCACATTTAGCGGTCGTGGCCAATCTCACATTTAGCGGTCGTGGCCAATCTCACACATAGCGGTCATGGCTAAACACTTCATTAATGATTGTTTACAGTTACTAGATATTTACACAACACTTTATCCTTGTTGTGTTTATGTAATCGTGGTTTCGAATTGTAATCGTGGTTTCGAATTGTAATCGTTGCCCTTTAACAAAGAACGCCGCGTGAAAACCTAAATTTGGCATAGGCGTTGGTCATTAAAACATTTGAGGAACCACTGGCGTAGCCGAGAGGGGGGATACGTCACACACGCACTTTGAATATAGGTTGAACGAAATTTTATTGCAATATCTGTGCTACTGAGTATTATGTGAGCGATATATGTGCTACTGAGTATTATGTGAGTGATATCTGTGCTACTGAGTATTATGTGAGCGATATCTGTGCTACTGAGTATTATGTGAGCGATATCTGTGCTACTGAGTATTATGTGAGCGATATCTGTGCTACTGAGTATTATGTGAGCGATATCTGTGCTACTGAGTATTATGTGAGCGATATCTGTGCTACTGAGTATTATGTGAGCGATATCTGTGCTACTGAGTATTATGTGAGCGATATCTGTGCTACTGAGTATTATTTGATATATATATCTAGAAAGATCTCTTGTACTACTGAGTATTATTTGAGCGATATCTGTACTACTGAGTGTTATTTGATCTATATCTAGCCAGATCTCGTGTAGTGCTGAGTATTATTTGATCTATATTTAGCCAGATCTCTTGTACTGCTGAGTATTATTTGATCTATATCTAGCCCGATCTCTTGTACTACTGAGTATTATGTGATCTATATCTAGTCAGATCTCTTATAATTCTGAGTATTATTTGATCTATATCTAGCCAGATCTCTTGTACTACTGAGTATTATGTGATCTATATCTAGCCAGATCTCTTGTACTACTGAGTATTATTTGATCTATATCTAGCCACATCTCTTGTACTGCTGAGTATTATTTGATCTATATCTAGCCCAGTGTTTCTTTCAGGCATACCTCCGGGGGGCACTGTCCCCCCGGAGCAAGTCAAGTGCCCCCCCGGGGGAAAATGTGTAAGAAAAAATAATTAAAAAAAAAAAAACTACTCTAAATTTAATTTTTTAAAATTTTTTAAAAGTTATTGAAATGTGTGCCTTTAATCGATTACAATTATTGGAACAAATAAAATATCGCTTTGTTCGATATATATTGATTGATGATCCATAGCGTTCAGGTTAATCTTGTTACAGGCTCGCAGAAATCGATTATAAATATGGTATTGTTTTGAAAATTGGCCGCTCCTGATCATAAGCTAAATCTTACTTTTTCTGATTCGCAGATATCGGTATCTTTTATTTAATTTCATTTTGCAGCTGCAAAAGTTGAAAAACTTTTTAATAACCCTGTATTAAACTACCTTTTCATCGATATAAATGTCTGTAAATTAAATATACCGGTATTTCTTGCTAAGAAATAAACATGTGCAATCTGTTTTCAAATGATATTGAAAAATAGTATCATGCTTTAAAAAATCATTTTTAGCAAACATTTTAATGTAGTAGATTCCATAGATGTATGCTGACATAGATAAAATGAAAATTTAAAAAAAATTATAATAATTTTAAAACAAAAAATTAGGAATTTAACTGTTACATACAAATAGTGGACATTTCATCATAATTATTAAATCGAGTGTTTCTAATTTTTTAACACAGTTTCGGGAACAGAGTAAAATGATTTTAAAAAATAGTCTTTATTTATTAAATCCCCAATGACTTTTCTTTGTTAATATAATAATAATAAACAATCTTCCCCAGCTGTTTGAACTATTTAAAAAAAATTATTTTAAGATGATAATCCAGTAGAAAGAATATAATATATATTTAAACAACGAATAAAAAAAAATCGAGTATTTCGATTATCTTGTAAATGCCATTTTTGGTAGTAGTTAAAAAAAATTATATGGAATTGGTAAAAAAATTGTTTTCAAATATAATATCGAAGAGGCAAGTTGTAATGATCTGAAGCAAATTATAGTAGTCTAAATTTCTTAATTAACATTTCAATCAACTGAATATTGAGATTGAGAATTGAAACATTAATTGTATACGGAAAAAACCACACATTAATAAATATATGAGTCTTTTGTAAACAATTCTTGACTTCTGAACAATTATGTCGGTTACATATGATTTATAAATAAATACCAATTTTGAAAACCCATAAAGATATAGTCTTTAGCCCTTTTTACAGAAAAAGCTTTTTTTCTTTTTGACTTTGGTGAAACTTGAAATATTTTGAAATAAACGTATGTTTTTGGTTTTTCTTTTTCGTTCAAAATGTAAAACTATTTTAGAATTTCTTTTTTGTGATGGATACCTTTTTTGGAAGGAATTCTTTTTTCTTAATTTTAAAAATATTTTGTAGTAAATTCATTATTTTTATGTAGTTGATCCCAAAAATATTTTAAAATAATAACTTTAAAAATACATTACTTTTCTATTTTAAAAAAAATGTTTGCATAGCACACTTAGTCAAGCAGAGACGTCGCTTGACTTTTTATGGCACCCGTGCTACTTTTCGTTTTTTTCCTTCCCTACCTAGCAGTAAAAGTTGATAATTTAATGTAATTACAGCCCAACTTTAAGCCCCTAAAATATACGAGGCCCCATGCAGCTATGTGGGTTGAAAGACCTCACACGATGGCTCTTAGGTCAAATGACACATAACATCTTAACTAGCATCTCTCCCGTTGCTCTACAGTTAAGTGTTTAATGATGCGAAACTAAATTTAACTACGGTATGTAAAAAAAAAATGCTCTTGCATTTTGAATTTATCAAAAAATTTCCGGGGCCTATAAAGTTTTAAGGGGCGAGTCTAAGCTAAGGAGTATCTCTCGATAAAAAACATACCCTAAGGGATGCCAATTGGACTGAATTTATTTAATATTGTGCTGGTGGAAGAGTTAGTGATGTCCTGTTATTATCGTTATTTCTAGAGCTTCCCACCCAAATATCTGAAATGTTTACATCAGTGGCGCTTCATCCCATTTAGGGCCCTGGCCTGCTCCACCCCATTCTTCCATTGGATCGATTCATCGCTTTACACCTCCATGTGCGAACCCCAACCTTTGTAAGCCCTTCTTTACATCGTCAATCCATCTCAGTCTTGGTCGACCGGTGAGCCGTCTGCACCTAGGTTTCTGCCTGTAGATAGTTTTTGTTGCTCCAGAATCCGGCATCCTTTCAATGTGTCCTGCCTAGGGCAGTCTGCCTTTTTTTATATTGTTGTCACTATGGATGGGTATTTGTACATTTGATATAGCTCTTGGTTTATACGGATTCCCAAAACAAAATTGTCTATCATCGGGTCATATATTTAGCAGGTTCTCTGCTTTTCTGGTAGGAACCAAGTCTCACTACTGGTCTTGTGATAGTGGTGTATACTACCTTCTTTGTTCCCTTAGCAAGATTTTTGCTTTGAAGTAGCTTTTGTAAATTGAAATAAGAACGGTTGCATGCTGTTATTCTTTCTTGCACCTCCGATTGTATTTCCTCTTGCTTATTTATAGTCACCCCTAGATATTTGAAAGTAGCTACCCTCTCAAAGGCGTATATGTTCATATCGATGAAGTCATCAGTGCGTATTTCCTGACATTATCATAAATATTGCCTTCGCTTTATTTACATCAAGACCAGCTTTGACCGTCACATCTTCAAGTTCCCTGAAAGTTTTAATTATATCATCAATGCTGTTTCTACCAAGTAGCGCTATATCGTCTGTGTAGGCCAGGTATTGCAGTGGCTGGCTTCATAAAGTTCCTTATGGTTGTTCTGTACCACCTATCAGGTGCTCACACGTATGTTTCTAATGCTTTTTTCTTAAGTGATGTTGAAAATGATACACGGATTTCCTTGTCTGGGGCCCAGATTGATTGGGAACTCCCTCAAGTACTCCCTCTGTACTTTGATTCTAATTTTGTAGTTATCCATCGTCATATGTATGAGTCGGGTAAGTTTGTTAAGGACTCCAAGTTCCAGCACAGCATCGTTCATGTATTTCCTGTCTATGCTATCATAACCTGATTTGTAGTCCGGATATAGTTGTTGTATGTTGATGTATTCTTAGCATTTTTCTACGAGACATCTAACAGTAAATATATGAACGTTTGAAATGCCCCTTCACACATTGTCTTAAAGATACATTGAATACAGTGCATGATACCCTCCCTAGGTAACTCTTGTTACCAGTGAAATATCCGTATCAACACCAGGCACAGAAACATTGCAAATCCCATCTACATTCATAGGAGCCATAATGATCAATAAATTGATCGTGGGCCCTTAATAGACAGAAAAAGAAGAAGAAATTTAGTTTGTGTCTGGCACTGGTCGCCATAATGCCTCCCCCGACGCTTGAAAAATTATTTCCCCCGATCAAATGAAAGTCTTATCAAAACATTCGAATCATGTATACTCCAAAATGCACCTTTTGATTGTTAAACAATCACACATTTTCTGCTGCCCTACTTCCCGATAAAAATTACTTGCCATGACAGCCAAATTTGGTGCTGATATATACTGCCCAGCGGCGTGCCTAGTGTTAGCGCCACCCTAGGTGGGTTAACTTTTTTGCTACGCTACCTTTCTCGATAGAAACTCTGCAGATGTCCGTAAAATCCCGCCGCTCTATCTAAAGAAAAAATGACAATTGGGAAGACCAAATGTTCGCCCCCCACACTGCTACGTCACTGACGTAAGTCTTTGATGACAGGGGACAAGATTCATTTTTACACCCCCCCCTTCCCTCCCCCCCCCCCCCCGTTAAACTCTGAAACCTATTATTTTCATCCATTAACACTATGCCCATTAGATGCCCCCGCTAGTCTGGCGCCCGGGGACATATGTCCCATCTGCCACCCCTTAGCTACGCCTTTGGCCATTGAAAAACTGGCACTGCCCCCCCCCCCGAACGTCAAAAGTGCCCCCTCGGGGGAAAATTTCTGAAAGAAACACTGATCTAGCCAGATCTCTTGTTCTACTGAGTATTATGTGATCTATATCTAGCCAGATCTCTTGTACTACTGAGTATTATTTGATCTATATCTAGCCAGATTCCTTGTGAAAAAAGGCAACATAGCAACGATAATTCCCACATAACATTGCATATATTTGTACAGCCTTCGAGATATACAAATGCTATTTTTGGACTGTCAGAATTTCAGAAGGATTACTGCAGACTTCTTGAATAAGTAGGATTACTTTCTGTCTGTCGAGAAACACCCCCACAGAATATACGTACGCGTAGGTATAATCCAGAACCCGCCCCCCCCCCCCAGTTCGTACGTAGTAAGTGGATGGCCCCGCCCTCCCCCTCAGTGCGTACGTAGTAAGTGGATGGCCCCGCCCTTCCCCTCAGTGCGTACGTAGTAAGTGGATGGCCCCGCCCTTCCCCTCAGTGCGTACGTAGTAAGTGGATGGCCCCGCCCTTCCCCTCAGTGCGTACGTAGTAAGTGGATGGCCCCGCCCTTCCTCTCAGTGTGTACGTAGTAAGTGGATGGCCCCTTAACCCTAAATATGTTGATAAATGTTAACTGAAAAGAAAAAAATACCTTTAAAGCCATTACGGTACGAAATTTTTTTTTAAAAGAGCCGAAAGCACTATAAGTCACAGTAGTAGGGTAAACAATAGATAAAACATTGGTAGTTTTAAGTATGAACAATTAAAGCACATTCTAAAAGAAAATAATATTCTGGTTGGCTCAGTGAGACTGACAACTCCATGGTTAATGTTCTTATGCGATAACTTACGGTGTTAAAACAAAAAAAAAAATGCGGTATTTTTTTTACTGAAAACACATCAATTTCTTTTTCAAAAAATAAATCAAACAAATGAGAAAAAAAATCCCGAATATAGTTTTGTTTTAGACTCGTCGTAGTGTCGTAGTATTAGGCTAAAAAACATAGTCACTACCGCGAAAACGTAGAGGCAATCATGTATGGTTTAATTAATAACAACACACTACTGGTCATAAAAAGGTCAAGGTAGTTGTTATGTTAAACAATGAAGATTCGGATGCGGTCGGTTGCAATGTAACACAATTTCAGACGAAATTTGTCTACCGTACAACCGGCCTCGTATGTCAGTCTTGGATGTCGATGAAATACTGTACCGATGGAGCCGCAGCCTAACGTGAAATATGATACTAGCGGAGCCAAGCCTAACGTGAAATATGATACTAGCGGAGCCGCAGCCTAACGTGAAATATGATACTAGCGGAGCCGCAGCCTAACGTGAAATATGATACTAGCGGAGCCGCAGCCTAACGTGAAATGTGATACTAGCGGAGCCGCAGCCTAACGTGAAATGTGATGCTAGTGGAGCCGCAGCCTAACGTGAAATGTGATACTAGCGGAGCCGCAGCCTAACGTGAAATATGATACTAGCGGAGCCGCAGCCTAACGTGAAATATGATACTAGCGGAGCCGCAGCCTAACGTGAAATGTGATACTAGCGGAGCCGCAGCCTAACGTGAAATATGATACTAGCGGAGCCGCAGCCTAACGTGAAATGTGATACTAGCGGAGCCGCAGCCTAACGTGAAATATGATACTAGCGGAGCCGCAGCCTAAGTCCTGCAAACGATTTTTTTAAAAGTTGTAGCAAAACTGGAGCTCATCATAACGCAGATGATAGAGTTGGCAGAAGTGAACACGAACTGACACACCTGGGTCAGCATAAAATATATATTTTGAAACATCGTTATGGAACTGTTGTGGACATTTCTCACCACAAGCACGTACAGGCTAAACGCGGGAGATGGCAGGAACGAGAGCAAGGTCACGGTCATCAGGACCAACAGCATTCTGTTCAATTTGTTGCGCTTCAGGTTGATGCGAGTAGAATGCACCACGGCAGACGATAGTCGGGTTAACGTTTTAGCCGCTAGCTGGAGTTTTAATAAGATGGCAACGTAGCACATGAGAATAACCAAGATGGGGAATAAAAGCAGCAGAACTGGGTCGAACCACGTGACTGTTTCAACGACCTTTGACCCTGATCCATTGGCAGCCGGTAGCTCAGGCGATGTATATTTGTAAGTCATGTCTTGTTCAAGCTGTGAATTTATGTTCAGATAAACTATCACAATGACAGACACGTTTATTAGCGCGATTGCGACCTTGATGCGTAGTGGAGTGAACATTCTCGACACTAGGAACGGAAAACAGACGGCTACGAGTCTTTCCACCGCCATGACGGCCACCAGACAGAGGCTTGACGTCACGCATATCGTGGTCCAAGGGGAGACGACGTTGTTGAAAAACTCAAAGGCTTCTCCGTTTTTTATTTGGAAGATCCCGTTTGCGACTTGTGCGACCAGGTGATAGATTTGAGTGGTGAAGAAGATGATGTCAGACACAGTAATGGCGGCCAGGAGGAGGTTGGTCGTCTCCTTGAACCCGTGGCGAGTCAGGACAACGATGAAGACGCCGTTGCAGAAGATGCCGAATACGCAGAAGAGGTTGATGCCGCACTTAAAATAGAGGACGAAGTACATGTTATCCAATGGATTGCCCGTCATGGATAACATGTAATCTTTATATGCTTTTTCCATGTCATAATCGTAATCTCCATCAAACGGACGACTGTTGTAATCTAATCTGTCTTGAAAGTGAAGAGTTGTGTTCATTGTTCTTTGATTCAAGTCAGGCGCCAAGCAGTAAAACGTTCACTCGATGGTCTCTAAGGAAAATTTTAAAAAAGAATATAATCATTAATTTTATAAAGATTAAAAAGACAAGCTTAGTGAGTGCTAAACTGATGGGGAGGTTATTCTAAACTGACTGCGTGTGTTCACTTGATTTTATACTCCTGGTTGTTTAATTATAATCACTGAAGAAAACCAGATACTCTTAGACAATCCTAGAAACTCTCAAAAACCATTAGACATTCTTTCTTGGCATCCGTCCGTCACAAGGTGACGATGGTATGGAATTCGCGGGACGACATCCACAAGACCTGGGATTATTCTTCCCAACAGCAAATCGATGGCGGGGACCATCAGCTTGAGATTTGCTCAGTTTAGACCGCTCGTCCACCCAGCACGCTTAGAAACTCTGAAAAAACCTAAGATATTCTTAGAAACTCTTAAAAATTCCTAGAAACTCTGAAAAACCATTAGACACTCTTAGAAACTCTTAAAAACCATTAGACACTCTTAGAAACTTTGAAAAAACATTAGACACTCTTAGAAACTCTGAAAAACCATTAGACACTCTTAGAAACTCTGAAAAACCCTAAGATACTCTTAGAAACTCTTAAAAACACGTAGAAACTCCTAGAAACTCTTATCTGAAGAAAATGGAACAGGATCATGTTCAAAATAGTGTTAGATTCATAACGCACTTTTGGTTCTGTGCAAAGTTTCATCTGTAGATTTCTACAACAAAATGCTAAAAGCTAACAATTTGATGTTAGGTTTACCCTAGAGCAACTATTGATGAATTAAAAACACGTAGAAACTCCTAGAAACTCTTATCTGAAGAAAATGGAACAGGATCATGTTCAAAATAGTGTTAGATTCATAACGCACTTTTGGTACTGTGCAAAGTTTCATCTGTAGATTTCTACAACAAAAAGCTAAAAGCTAACAATTTGATGTTAGGTTTACCCTAGAGCAACTATTGATGAATTAAGTACGGCTTACGTCATTTGTTCACACCTGGATATTTTGAGTACAGACTTGAAAGAATGCTTGCGATTGAGAATGTTTCTTAGTTTAAAGAATGGTTTCTATACGATTTAATGATAATAGTTTCCATAAGTCAAATGGAAGATTTTCTTCACCTGTTCAACTGAGACACTTTCGACATCCAGTCAACTTAGACACTTTCAACATCCAGTCAACTGAGACACTCTCTGAACCCAGTCAACTTAGACACTTTCGACATCCAGTCAACTTAGACACTTTCGACATCCAGTCAACTTAGACACTTTCAACATCCAGTCAACTGAGACACTCTCTGAACCCAGTCAACCGACACACGCTCTGCTCCCAATCAACCGACACACTCTCTACATCCTGTCATCTGAGACACTCTCTGCACCCAGTCAGCTGAGACACTGTCTGCACCCAGTCAACCGACACACTCTCTGCATCCAGTCAACTGAGACACTTTCGACATCTAGTCAACCGACACACTCTCTGCACCCAGTCAACCGACACACTTTCTACATCCAGTCATCTGAGACACTCTGCACCCAGTCAACCGAGACAATCTCTACATACAGTCAACCGAGACACTCTACATCCAGTCCACTGAGACACTTTCTAATTTGATGTAAGTTTCTATCCGATATTTATTTTATCATCTACTGGTTGTCAAACAGTAGTGTCACGTTGTTAAGTTATTTCCTCTCCTGACCGTTTGTCATAATTTACATCGTTTGTCAATTGGCTGACTAAGGTTGTAAAGTCATAAATGTTATCCATGTAATCCATGTAATAATCTGGAGACAGTTACGTTTTATGAATCATAATCCAAGCCATAATAATAGGCCATTGAATGTAAAAGGATATTTGCTGTGGCTTTCAAATCTGTGACATTTCAATGAAGAAGGCAACATGGAAACCATTCAAGTCAGATGAGATTCTATAACCGGTAGTGGCTTAAAAAGCCATAAGATTATCAGTCTTCGAAGATGTTATCTTGAGAGCAAGCTTTAGAAACGATAAGAACACGGACATAACAATAAAACGGATATAAAACGTAGCGATGAAACATTACACGGTCTTTTGTAATCGTTAGATGGATTTCAACCAACCTCCCTACAAGACGTGATGCGCATTTTGATGTCACACTTGTCATATGTCCGGACACGTAGCGCAATCTTTTAGGCAATTGTTTCATAGGCGCAATCTTTTAGGCAATTGTTTCATAGCTGTTTCGTTGTGAAATAAAGACAACATTCAGACTTTATTTTTAAAGATACATATTAGACAAAAGACTTACGACTACGCCATGTCTTGATGACGGCTTAGGTATCGATTTAAGACAAGCTTCCTTATTTAGGATTACCAGGAATTAAGTGTGGAGTCGTCTCAGCGTCACGTCCCGTCGATGGTTTACGTAGCGGCCATATTCAGATGACATTATAAAAATAGCCTCAAACAATATTTTCAACAGGAGTGCAGTTAATGTCTGTGAGTTTTCTCTTGTGATTGCGTTCAAATATTTTCCCCACAATACCGTCGTACGGTTTTTATGTGCTAGGGTCACTTGACCTAGATGAACATTGCATCACGCCCCTGCCCCACAGTCTACCACTGTGTCCTGTAGCTTTATTTGAAGCACATACATTGTTTGACAAAATTTACACTGACTAAGGCTCACCAATTCATAAAGCCACACGCCGTTGAGACGATTTAAGAGAAGCAATTTTCAACACCGGCAACTTCCTTCTATTAAACTATAGAGTTGGCAGTGTCATACTTTACCTGACACTGCCGAAATGCCCACATGATAGGTTTGTAACCACATAGGAGTAAGGGACATGCCTGCATGTATGTATGGGTATATTGATATGTATTTAAATATATGAAAGTAAAACCTTTACATACATTTTTAAACAGTTTAAATATTTTTTTTTTAAAGTTATTAAAAAATCTGATAAACAAAAATAATTTTAAAAAAAATTTAACTTGATATAACCCACTTCAACAGCATTTGAATAGAACAAAATTTGGGACACAGTAACATGCATTTCTCAAAAAGAGTTCACGTTGAAACAATATAATAGTACTGGATATATATATTGAAAAACATTACTGGTAGAGAAAGCAATTGTAAATCTGGCCTGTACAAATGCAATCACACGTTGCAGTCTTGATATCCACATTTAAAACGCAATCAAATTCGTTGTATAAGTTGATGGAGTTCGTTTCCGGAACTCTTTTTATGATGTTGAATTTTAAAAAAGCTATTGATTACTAGCAATCACCCGTAAAAAAGGATGGTGAAAAAAGAGTTAAGAAAATAAGTTTTCATGACAAAAATTATTGAATTCAGGGGGAACAATTAATACCATCTTTTGAAAAAAAAACACGTACTATGAATTATTTCACAATCTTACAAATAAAATAACTTAAAATATATAGGTTTGATCTTTACTAATCTTTATTAAAGTGAGGAAAATATTTTTTATTTGAACATTTATTTATTTTTGTGATGTTATTTTCACAGGCTTAGCATTTTCTTGGCCATGAAAGAGACCTCGTACTTCACGTGTTTGTTTATTATCAAGACGTCACATCCTGGTCATTCATTAGTTTCAAAGACCCAAAGTTTGAAAGCCGCACTACAGCAATTACAATTTATGAGATCAGATTCTCCACAGACACAATGTCCGTGTCCACCGGTGTGATGTCACTACTACACGTTATCGCAGACGTCCTCTCGCCAAACAATTGTCACGCCTTTTATGGATTGCTTCTAGTAATCGTGACGTTACTTCTCCAATGTAAACACATTTTAATGTCACCCACTCACTCGGACGTCACTTCCTGTTTACGCATCATTGGTTCATTTCTTGATGTTACTGAGAGGTGGAATGACGAATTGAACATAATCTTTGTCTTGGAATTGAAAGAGAAACTGGCGATCCTTATTTTTGTATGTTTAATTGGTTATTAATAGTTTTGTTATGTGATCGAGTAGAAGAAGAAAGTTAGAATTAGAAAGGCTTTTGGGTTGGGGGGGGGGGGGTGGGGGGTGGACGACGACAAGTAAGGAAATATTTTTTCAATCTGCTTCTACGGAAAATTCCAGCATAAGATTATCTATATTTAAAGTATAACTAGTGCATTTGGGTAAGAAGGTTGAATGTATAAATCTAACTATTTTATTAGTATAACAGGTTGAATGTATAGATCTAACTAGTTCATTAGTATAAAAGGCCGAACGTATAACTTTCATTTGTATAAGACGGTCGAGTGTACAACTAGGTTGCATGTAAAAATAGGTCTTGTAAGGTTATGTGATATGCCGAATATGTCATATGTAAAATTATTTCTTAAGTTTAATTCACATGTCATATGTTAAACAATTCTTATAATAACTGAAGAAGGCAAGCTAGAACTTATCTGTGCAAAGTATTCGTAGTAGTAAAGTCTGGATTGCGTTTAGATTCTTGGTCATCGAAGTGATTAGTCGAAAGATTGTTTGGCAAGCAGTCTGGATTAAGTTTAGATTTGTTGCCACTGAAGTGATTAATCGAAATATCGTTTGGCAAGCAGTCTTATTATATAACATGTAGAGACTTCAATTACCAATGCTTATGTAATATGTAGAGACCTTTCATTACAAATTCTTATGTAATATGTAGAGACCTTTCATTACAAATGCTTATATAACATGTAGAGACCTTTTATTACAAATGCTTAGGAAACATGAGGAGACCTTTCATTAAAAATGCTTAGGAAACATGTAGAGACCTTTCATTACAAATGCTAATGTAACTCGATGATACCTTTCATTACAAATGCTTATGTAACGTCTAGAGACCTTTCATTTTCAGACTTGTACGGAAAGTAAAGCTTGAATAACTGGAAATAAAATTAAAATCTTTTCTCCCCAATGAAACTAAATTTCATGCCTAATCCTTTAATGTGTTCTATACAAACTTGGTTGCATTACTCTAACATGTTGGTGGCATTCTCTAGCATGTTGGTGGCATTCTCTAGCATGTTGGTGGCATTCTCTAACATGTTGGTGACATTATCTAACATGTTGGTGACATTCTCTAACATGTTGGTGGCATTCTCTAACATGTTGGTGACATTCTCTAACATGTTGGTGATATTATCTAACATGTTGGTGGCATTCTCTAACATGTTGGTGACATTATCTAACATGTTGGTGATATTATCTAACATGTTGGTGGCATTCTCTAACATGTTGGTGACATTATCTAACATGTTGGTGGCATTCTCTAACATGTTGGTGACATTATCTAACATGTTGGTGGCATTCTCTAACATGTTGGTGATATTATCTAACATGTTGGTGGCATTCTCTAACATGTTGGTGACATTATCTAACATGTTGGTGGCATTCTCTAACATGTTGGTGACATTCTCTAACATGTTGGTGATATTATCTAACATGTTGGTGGCATTCTCTAACATGTTGGTGACATTATCTAACATGTTGGTGGCATTCTCTAACATGTTGGTGACATTCTCTAACATGTTGGTGATATTCTCTAACATGTTGGTGACATTATCTAACATGTTGGTGGCATTCTCTAACATGTTGGTGACATTATCTAACATGTTGGTGATATTATCTAACATGTTGGTGACATTATCTAACATGTTGGTGACATTCTCTAACATGTTGGTGATATTATCTAACATGTTGGTGGCATTCTCTAACATGTTGGTGACATTATCTAACATGTTGGTGATATTATCTAACATGTTGGTGACATTATCTAACATGTTGGTGGCATTCTCTAACATGTTGGTGACATTCTCTAACATGTTGGTGATATTATCTAACATGTTGGTGACATTCTCTAACATGTTGGTGGCATTCTCTAACATGTTGGTGATTTCTCTAACATGTTGGTGGCATTCTCTAACATGTTGGTGGCATTCTCTAACATGTTGGTGATATTATCTAACATGTTGGTGGCATTCTCTAACATGTTGGTGACATTATCTAACATGTTGGTGATATTATCTAACATGTTGGTGGCATTCTCTAACATGTTGGTGACATTATCTAACATGTTGGTGGCATTCTCTAACATGTTGGTGACATTATCTAACATGTTGGTGGCATTCTCTAACATGTTGGTGGCATTATCTAACATGTTGGTGGCATTCTCTAACATGTTGGTGGCATTATCTAACATGTTGGTGGCATTCTCTAACATGTTGGTGGCATTATCTAACATGTTGGTGGCATTCTCTAACATGTTGGTGGCATTCTCTAACATGTTGGTGGCATTCTCTAACATGTTGGTGGCATTATCTAACATGTTGGTGGCATTCTCTAACATGTTGGTGGCATTATCTAACATGTTGGTGATTTCTCTAATATATTTGTCTCCTCATCGTACAAATACTGTTCGAGGATAGACATTTTATTTACACATTTCATTTTATTGTCATGTTCACTTTCATCTTACTCACAAAATTGGTTGTACTGACAGTATTTTATTGACAGTTTCAGTTTTGATACCTTTCATTATATTGACACTTTAATTTCTTTATACGTTTCATTTTTATTAACAGTTACATTTTAATTAATTGTTTCATTTATTGACACGTTTAATTTTATTGACAGTTTCATTTTTGTTGAAAATGTAACTTAATATTAAGTTACAACATTAAAAACACAAAAGTATCCTCGACGTGACGTCACTTGGCGACAACCCTGCCCTTGGCTCGCCACACCAAGATGGCGGAACCGGGGTCAAATTTACACTTGATTCTGATTGTTGAGACGGGGTTACCGGGGGATAGCGTTGACCCGAGGGGGGGGGGCTTCATCCGCTCTCAAACGATGTCTGTTTGTATGAGCGCGCTAAACACTGTCTCGCGAATGGCCGGTGCAGTTTGGCCATCCCAGGGACCCTAGCGCTACTTTCAGTTTAGGCCGGGGGATTTTTCGAGTTTATCAACAGTGGTTCTCAAATTTTAGCTTGGTTGTCGCACAAAAATCGCTGCAGGTATTCGGGATCAAACATTATGTAAGCTTCTTGTAAGTTCTTAACAGCTGCTCATAATGTCATCTAATTTTTTCAACAAATGTCGATTTTCTTAATTCAGCTTTAAATTACGAGCAAATTCCAATGATTTTCTAATATCTAAATCCTGCCTAAGATTGAAATATTTCCGAAATATTCAGAATCGATAAAGGGTTTTTAAAAGTTATTGGTATTAAAGACTTCAAAAATGTCTACTTATTAGAGTTTAGGTACAGTATAATTTCGCAAATTAATTATAGATAAGGAATGTCGTTATGTCATGCGAAACATTATGACACCCGTCACCTTAATTTTTTTTTAACTTGCTTTTTTGTAGTACAAAAGAGATCGAGTAATTAGCTCTGCTAATGGCACACGTGTAGTGTCAAATGGTGGACTTTGCTCCAGAAATATTCTATGAAACGCTGACAAGAATTACTGATGTGCGATGTAATAGAAGGGGACTGACGTAAATACTTTTCAAAAACATTCAACAGGCTAAAAACACAAAAGGCGGGCATTTGCTCAGAATCAATGGTGTACCACGACTAACGCGTGAGACGCCCTGTTTTAAGACGCACAATGACTGGAGAGGTGAGGCAGTGGACTTGATCAGAAGTTAACGGGCATTCCTCATTTCTTGTCATCCTGTCCAATTCCCACTCATTAAACATGGCCGTGCAAACGAACGCCTGGTTCCTGTTTGGTATTAAACTATCATTTTTGGCATCTAACTCAGATTGGACGGGAACATGGTAAAAATAAATTTAAAAATCAACAAGCAAGAAGGGCGGTAAGGGGTGCAGTTGGGAGGGGGTGAACGTGCGGTATAAAAAGAGACAGTCGCTGGTCCATTGTCTCTTTAACTTTGTTGAATTGTCCGTCAATGTGGCCGATGTCCAGCTAGAAGATGAGGCCATGCGTAAGATGCAAGCCGTGAGGAAACATTTGGTTTAGAATGGAGCTTCAGCACTGAACGTTACCTGACTTCGGGAGAGGAAACAACCACAACGTTTCTTAGATTTCTTATGAAATTAATAACTTGAAAAAGTTAGGAAAGGAATTTTCTATCTTCTGTAGAGCAGTGATCATTCAGAAAGTTACATACATTATATTTGTATTATTAGTCCTACCAGGCATCATTTTCTTTAAACAAAAAGTAAAAAACGGAGATAACCATCGTTTAAAAAATGTGGAGCTCATTCTCTGTGCAAGTGTTATCTTTCCTGACGCTGTTGGCCGTGCTGGGGCCAGTTGTTAGCGGTAAGTTGTGGATTTTGTCAAGTTGATTCACGTTGATTATTGTCTAACGTTATTCTTACTTAGGGCAAATCTCGTGATTAAACCACAGTTAACTCAAATCGTAAGGCAATCTTGCAGTCCTGATACTGCTGGGTGCCGTCCACGGCTTGACATTTAAAAAGTTATGGCATGGTTGGGCGAATACACATTGTTTTTGTTTTGTTTTAATTAATGTATGTTAATTTTTAAGTTCATGATTATGTTTGTTAAATTGTATGTACAGCGTGGTGAACCCAGCCCTAGGGTTGGGTACTACGCTATAAAAAAAATCGTATAATAATAATATCATTGTAAATATGATCGTTACTGTTACTCTACGTACTTGATAACCTCCGTGTCTCACTCGAACTATATATTTTAGTAGAAGTCTATTTTCAACATATCATTTATTTATTAACAAATCCCACTATATAGAATAAGGGTGTAGAGACTGTAATCAGGTTAGCACAATATATAGAATAAGTTTCACTTTGATGAATGAAAGAATAATGATTGATTGAAGTACAATCACAATCGATCCACTTCCTTTAGAATAATAACATTCGATCAGACCTTCTCGACTGCCATTTTAAAGTTCATTACAATATGTCTTCTCTGCTAGTTCCGCCGTATCTATATTTAGATCCACGAATGAATACTCTGAAACGAAACAGTGCGTTTTACTCAACTATAAATTAACAATGAATATTAATTTGTTACAGTTATCTTAAAGACAATTTATTCATACAGACTGGCAGACGAGCTGAACAAATTCTTTTACACAGCAGGAAAATGTTGACAAATTACGATGGGATACACATTATATCGCTCGAAACATCTTGTTTTATTCCTTAGTCCATTTGACCAACTTTAAAGTATTGGTATTTGTAGTGTCTTATATGTAGTCAGTGGTTGTGCTAATATATATATATATATATATATATATATATATATATATATAAATATATATAATATATATATCACGATTTTAAACCTGATTTATAGCACTCTCTGTCTCAAGTCAATGGAAAGAAATGAAAATTGACTACATTAGAGCTACATCACACTAAAACTTACCATTGACTACTGTAGAGACTTATTACGCTAAAACTTAACACTGACTACTGTAGACCCTAATTACGCCAAAACTTAACATTGACTACTGTAGAGACTTATTATGCTAAAACTTAACCTTGACTACTGTAGACCCTTATTACGCTAAAACTTAACATTGACTACTGTAGACCCTTATTACGCTAAAACTTAACATGACTACTGTAGACCCTTATTACGCTAAAACTTAACATTGACTACTGTAGAGCTCCATTACGTCAAAACTTAACATTGATTACTGTAAAGATACATCACATCGAAACTAAAATAACCCAATACCTGGGAAGACGTTATCGTTATGTCATTTAACTTGCAAATGTTGTTGCTGCTGTGTTTTTGTATCAATTCATTCCTGCACAGCTACTCAGAGTCTTGGTAGGCTGCATTTGTTTATTTACATTTTAGTCGTACCAATTTTCAAATATTAAGTAACTGGATTAGTTTAATTTAACAAAAAAATTTTGTTCTCAAACAGGAAAACACGTGTTTTGCTACTACAGCAGTTTTGCCTACAAACGACACAGTGTCGGCAACTTCGTGCCCGAGGACATCAACCCCTACCTGTGTACCCACATCATCTACGCCTTTGTGGACATCAGCAAGGACGGCACAGATCTGAAACCGTTCAATAAGAACGACCAGGGACCAAACGGTAAATAAACTAACATGGACAATAAAATTGCGTCTGTGAAAAGTTCAGTAGTGATTTCAATTTGAAGATTTTACAAAACGTTGATCTGTGCCAATAACTTGTGTGAAATTTTTAATCAATGCCTAAACTTACCCATAGACCTTAATGTTAATTTGCCGCCAATCACTGTGCCTAACATACACATAGGACTTAATGTTAACTTGCCGCCAATCACTTACATGAGACTACACATATCTTGAAATATTACCATCACCATAGCCCGCTTTCAACAATGGGGACGGTGTTTTGAGTTACCCAGCAGTTCAAGACCGTCATTGCATTAATTGTTTCCCTTGACGGAAGCACTGGTGAAAACATCTTACTCGTGCTCTCAAATATTTTATCAAAGTATTTTTAGTGAGAGATGTTCGTGTTGGATTTAGAACAAAAGTCCCAAAGTATTCAGATAAACGGACTCTCGTATTCAAATAGAGTGTTCAAAATGTGTTCATGTAAGTTGTGTTACGTCAAAAGAAAGATTCAAGAGGAAAAGATGTTTTCGGTAATTTTATCCGTTCAGTCAGTTTTCTGGATAATCAGTGAACAAAAGGATTCAAATAACATTGTTTACCTTTGATACATGTTCCGTAAGTTCACGATAATGTTTGATATAATAATGGGGCAGGAGAAATGCGTTGACTAACAAATTGGGTACCAGAGAATAAAGGGATTAAATACATGCATAAAGAAAATATGGATTGATTATATGCACAATGAAAATATTGATTGATTATATGCACACTGAGAATATGGATTGATTATATGCACAATGAGAATATGGACTGATTACATCCACAATGAGAATATGGATTGATTACATGCACAATGAGAATATGGATTGATTACATCCACAATAAGAATATGGATTGATTACATCCACAATAAGAATATGGATTGATTACATGCACAATGAAAATATGGGTATATTACATGCACATTTTTAAGAAGGAAAAATATCTGTATGGCCAAAAATATCCGTGAATACATAACTGATCAAATTTCGTGATTATTACTTCATCAAATAACACTAAACAGTTCCATTTTTTCTTCTGTTACTACAGGATTGTATGCCAGAACCCTGGCACTGAAAGAGAAGAACCCAGCCCTAAAGATCTTGCTGGCTGTCGGGGGATGGAACATTGGATCGGAACCATTTGTCCCCATGATCAAAAATGAGGGCACTAGAAGCACATGGATACAGAATGTCGTGAAATACGTCAGAAAGTAGGTCAATCTATGTCCAACAACCAAACAGTGAAGGTTATGTCAGAAAGTAGGTTAATCTATGTCGAACAGCCAAACAGTGACGGTTATGTCACAATGTAGGTCAATCTATGTCGGACAGCCAAACTGTGAAGCTTATTTTGCTATTTAATTTTTAAGCTTTGTTGATATTGCACAGGTAGTTAACATTTGAGAAGAACAGTTCCAACATGGAGGCATTTAGAAAGAACACACACACAAATAGCCAGCTATCTTAGGTATAAAGAACATGACATATCAAACGCATGTTTGACATTTATAATGCCATCAAGTGGCATACCATTTAATAATAAGTACGATTGTTTACGTACAAGTAGACGAAGTCTTATTGTAATGTACATGTGTGACAATGTGTTCATCTGTCCTCCCCTAGGTACGGCTTTGATGGCTTTGACATGGACTGGGAATTCCCGGCCACCAGGGGCAGCCCCCCTGAGGACAAGTACAGGTTTACATTGTTGATGAAGGTTTGTGTTTATGGAGTGTTGATTAGGTTTGGGACCATGATGCCATTTGACATGACTCAGGGCATGGACAAAAGGATATATAGCCAGATGACGTCACGTGCAAATGACACATTGACGGATGCATCCTCAGAGACGTTTACATAATGTACACACGAATAGATAACGTTTCCCTATCAGCCTTGTCGCCCGATCTACAAGTGCATGATAGTTAGGGGAAAACGTTAACCCTTTGACAGTGGGGCAGTTTAATTTATGAAGGTTTCTTTTAAGTTTCTTTGATTTTTAAAAATCCTAAACCGAACCTGGTATACGCCCTTGTTTGTTTTAATTACCCGCTGTCTATTTGGAGAAATACAAAAATGTAATATAATACTAATGCTAGTGTAATTTAGAACTGCTATCAAAACGGGGATTTCAGACCCTCGTGTTAAGGAATATGTTTACAACTACTGTACTAAATTGTAACATTTTTAACAAATCACACAGCTACTGTATTACATTGTAATATCTTTTGTAAAAAGTCACACAGCTACTGTATTACATTGTAATATCTTCTGTAAAAGTCTCACAGCTACTGTATTACGTTGTAATATCTTTTGTAAAAAGTCACACAGCTACTATATTACATTGTAATATCTTCTGTAAAAGTCTCACAGCTACTGTATTACATTGTAATATCTTTTGTAAAAAGTCACACAGCTACTATATTACATTGTAATATCTTCTGTAAAAGTCTCACAGCTACTGTATTACATTGTAATATCTTTTGTAAAAAGTCACACAGCTACTATATTACATTGTAATATCTTCTGTAAAAGTCTCACAGCTACTGTATTACGTTGTAATATCTTTTGTAAAAAGTCACACAGCTACTACATTACATTGTAATATCTTCTGTAAAAGTCTCACAGCTACTGTATTACGTTGTAATATCTTTTGTAAAAAGTCACACAGCTACTATATTACATTGTAATATCTTCTGTAAAAGTCTCACAGCTACTGTATTACATTGTAATATCTTTTGTAAAAAGTCACACAGCTACTATATTACATTGTAATATCTTCTGTAAAAGTCTCACAGCTACTGTATTACATTGTAATATCTTTTGTAAAAAGTCACACAGCTACTATATTACATTGTAATATCTTCTGTAAAAGTCTCACAGCTACTGTATTACATTGTAATATCTTTTGTAAAAAGTCACACAGCTACTATATTACATTGTAATATCTTCTGTAAAAGTCTCACAGCTACTGTATTACATTGTAATATCTTTTGTAAAAAGTCACACAGCTACTATATTACATTGTAATATCTTCTGTAAAAGTCTCACAGCTACTGTATTACGTTGAAACATCTGTTGTAACAAGTCACACAGCTACTGTATTGAATAGTAACATCTGCTGTAACAAGTCATATTTAGAAGAAAAAGCGTTACGGGTTCAAAGTAACCCAGCAGTCAAGATTCTCCTGCGAGAAGTCAAACCGAGACAGTCACTTCACGGTCTGGCTTATTAGTCACTCGAGAGAGACCCCAAAAATACAGACATAATAGACTCCCCAAGACAGAATGATGACAACTAACATCTTTGTATACTTTTTTGGATTTGATTTCCATTTCACTTTGCCCCGTAGGGACTTTACGAGGCATTCGCCGAAGAAGCCAAGGAGACGGGACGGGAAAAGTTACTGTTGACCATCGCCGCAGCCTCGGGGACATACTACATTGACCAGAGCTACGAGCCGAGCAAGATCATTCAGTGAGTATGGTGCATCTTTGATACTACTGAGCATCTTTGATACTACTGAGCATCTTTGATACTACTGAGTATCTTTGATACTACTGAGACAAGTATTCAAATATCGCCCGTCTAATCACCATAAGAGTACGGCTGCGACTATTCGCACCCGGGTACCAGAAGTGAGAGGTTGGGATTAAATAACTATTTAAAATATTATTGTTGGGTTTGTAAGACGAAGTGAGGTATCAAATGAAAGATAATTGAATGGACTATACGTTTGTAAACTTACTTCTTCGGTTTATCTAAAATAAACGACCACAAATGACATCAGAATAGCATTGAGCCTAGTGGTACCCGGGTGCGAATGACGGCGCTGCGTGCCCCGGTCCATTTTGACTAATGCTCTTCGGATGTCATTTGTGGTAGTTTATTTTAGTTAAACTGAAAAATTAGTTTACAAACGTATTGTCCGTTCAATTATATTTCATTTGATAGCACATTTTTTGTCTTACAAACGCCACAATAATATTTTAAAAGTTTTTTAATCCCAACCTCTCACTTCTGGTACCCGGGTACGAATAGCCACTTCGTAAATGTAATGCCGTCTTTTGCGCACTAATGAAAGACCTTCACACCTCCTAAGTGAAGCTTAACATGTTTCAACTAAAATACAGAATCATTTAATTTAATGATACAATTACTAAAATCTCGATTAAAAAAATAGTTACTCTAATCTCCACTTAAAAAAAAAAAAAAAGACGACATTACCGCCAAGTAACCCGAGTAAGTAGGTAAGTAAGTCGAACTTACATTTAAATAGACAATCTTTATTAAAGGCCTTAACAAAGACTACGGCTTGGCTTTAATTTGAACATGTAATGTATATAGCGTGCTTGTCACTTTATACATCTGAACAGTAGTAGTCAAATTTATGTCTTTGAATGTGTTATTTGAAATGGTACAATGGTAATATTTTGTTGACTGATAGTTAGTGTACAATGGTAATATTTTGTTGACTGATGTTTTGTGTACAATGGTAGTATTTTGTTGACTGGTGTTTTGTGTACAATGGTAGTATTTTGTTGACTGATGTTTTGTGTACAATGGTAGTATTTTGTTGACTGGTGTTTTGTGTACAATGGTAGTATTTTGTTGACTGATGTTTTGTGTACAATGGTAGTATTTTGTTGACTGATTTTTTGTGACGAAGGACTGCTTGAACCTTCCAGCTACATCGACTTCATGTTTCTGATGACCTACAACTACCACGGTCAGTGGGAGAAGATAACTGGACACCACAGTGGACTTTACCCACACAAAAGTGATCCCAAGACAGGCGAGAAGGCGCAGCTGTATCAGGTTGGTCCTCGGAGATCATTATAGTATTGTGGCTCATTAAAGTGTTACGGGAAAATAAAACGATTTCGTACTGTCATCAATTATCATAATTCCGTCCAATCATGAAGGTCTATCTTGAATTTCAATGATAATGTCCAGTCATGAAGGTCTATATTGAATTCCAATGTCAATGTTCAATCATGAAGGTCTATCTTGAATTCCCTTGTTAATGTCCAATCATTTGGACGAAATGTAGATTTGAAATGAAAACCTCAATTAATTGATTCTTTTTTTCCACTTCAAAGTTTCAGTGACGTTAATTAAGTTTACTGCTGTTTTCATGCATAGATTCGTTAAAATTAATTATTTATAACGGGTGTTTTCCAGGAATGGTCCATTGACTACTGGTTGGATGTGGGAATATCCAAAGACAAGCTGGTTGTGGGAATTCCCACTTACGGTATGACGTTCACTCTAGCAGATCCATCAGACCACGGTGTCAAAGCACCAGCTAATGGAGGCGGGAAGATGGGAGACTACACGAGGGAGACGGGGATCTTGGCTTACTACGAGGTGAGTGCGAGTGTTGGATAGTCCTCTAAACTACTTTCTTCAATATCAGGTTGTAAAGCAGGCAGGATATTAATTCAACTATTACTTATATCATAAGCTAAAACGAAGTATCTCTTCTTATATTCCCTTTCCTCACACCGAATGAAATACCAGCTTCAATGAACATTGTGTAAGACTTGTAGCTTGACAAGATCTTTATGAAACTAAATAACTTGTATATTGACCAGATCTGTATGAGCCTAAATGACTTGTATATTGACCAGATCCGTATGAACCTAAATAACTTGTATATTGACCAGATATGTATGAACCTAAATGACTTGTATATTGACCAGATCTGTATGAACCTAAATGACTTGTATGTTGACCAGATCTGTATGATCCTAAATGACTTGTATATTGACCAGATCTGTATGAGCCTAAATGACTTGTATATTGACCAGATCCGTATGAACCTAAATAACTTGTATATTGACCAGATATGTATGAACCTAAATGACTTGTATATTGACCAGATCTGTATGAACCTAAATGACTTGTATGTTGACCAGATCTGTATGATCCTAAATGACTTGTATATTGACCAGATCTGTATGAACCTAAATGACTTGTATGTTGACCAGATCTGTATGATCCTAAATGACTTGTATATTGACCAGATCTGTATGAGCCTAAATAACTTGTATATTGACCAGATATGTATGAACCTAAATAACTTGTATATTGACCAGATATGTATGAACCTAAATGACTTGTATATTGACCAGATCTGTATGAACCTAAATGACTTGTATGTTGACCAGATCTGTATGATCCTAAATGACTTGTATATTGACCAGATCTGTATGAACCTAAATGACTTGTATGTTGACCAGATATGTATGATCCTAAATGACTTGTATATTGACCAGATATATATGAACCTAAATGACTTGTATATTGACCAGATCTGTATGAACCTAAATGACTTGTATATTGACCAGATCTGTATGAACATAAATGACTTGTATATTGACCAGATCTGTATGAATCTAAATGACTAGTATTTTGACCAGATCTTAATTAAACTAAATGACTTGTATATTGACCAGATATGTATGAACCTAAATGACAAGAGTTGGAAGTCAGAGTGGATCGATGACCAGTCCGTGCCCTACGCTTACGGTGGTGACCAGTGGGTGGGTTACGAGGACAAGAGGAGTATCGCAATGAAGGTCAGAGTTCAATATCGCTATTGACAGTTTTTAATTTCTTTATTTGATGGAGTTGTTCATTAAGGTCAGAGTTCAATATCCCAAATGAAGTTTATAGTTCTATATCGCAATGAAGGTCATAGTACAATATAGAAATAAAGACCAGAGTTCAAACCATCAACAAAGGTCAGAGTTCAAGATAACAATGTGAACACATGAGTTCTTTTTAGAAATTATATATTATATTTTTAACGGTTTTGATAGACATCTACATGGGATTATATAATCAAACTATATATGGTCACTAATCAATAATGATATAATAAATATAAATAAATGTAAAGAAACTGCACACAATTAGTACGCTGGAATGTATAGCACGTAATAGAAACTCAAAGCTTATCATTTTGCTTCTGACACCAGGCCAATAACATCATCAAACGAGACCTGGCCGGCGCTTTCGTCTGGTCAGTGGAGATGGACGACTTTGGAGGTGTGTGTGGACAGGGACAGTACCCGCTGCTCACTACTATAACAGACTCCATAGGCGGCTCTACGGTGGTAAGCTTTCCCACTTTTATAATTTATCTACATCCCTTTTTAAAAAAAACTGTAGTTCTCAGACTTTGTTTTAACGCCTTTTAACAGGAATAGATGAAGCTAATAAATGATCGTCCACAACAGGTACAGGCTGAACTACTGTGTTAATGTTCACAAATGATCAATGAAAAATTTGCGACAAGTACATGTTTCAATGTGAAAATGTAAAAAGTTGAATGTTGAGTAGAGAACGATCTATCACCCACCAAATAATCTTCCTTATAATTGTATTTACATTAAAGACATAATTGAACCCACCTGAATTGAACGGAAATCTAACTTTATATGGTAACCCCAATTACGATACTTTAAAAGTAATGTTCAGTTGAAGTGAAAAAGTAAGTGAAATATTTTTAGCCTCTTACAAAATGAATCAAATAATAACTAGTCGTAGCTTATTCTCCATGACATATTTTTTTTCCTTACGTTTTAAATTCTTTTTACATATGTTGAACTAAATTAAATCTGATTTCAACTCTTTACACACACTCCCCTTACTTTTAAGGCAAGACCGGCTGCCGGACATCCTGAATTTCGCCCAGAGCCACGAGATCGGCCAGAAGTCCCCATTGAAGACGACAAGCCGGCAGCTCAGGAACAACCGGCTAAACCAGATCGGAAGTCGACATGGAAGAAAGGGAAGAAACTCGCAGCAACAGAGATACCGAAACCGGAAGTGACGACACCAGCGGAAGAAGATCCGGTGTCGCCAACACAGGCTAGAATGAAAGTCAAATGGTGGACAGGGCCCGTCACTCGAAAAAACGCAAGGTTGCGACGTCTCCCGGGCAAAGTGACCTCCAAACCAGAGGTCACAACCCCGTCGAGAAAGATGAAATATTTGTGGAGGAAGAAATTCGTAAGAAAAAATTATGGTGAGAAAATAAACATAACTGAAAAACACAGCAAATCAAATTATATACTAGATATAGCCCGCCAATCATTTGCGGCAGCGATGCATGAAGATCCCATCTACTAAAGTTACTTGACAAAACATGAACTCAAGTCACTTACATTTAAGAATCCCAATTTTTGCTACACCCCTTCCCCCAATGATACTTCACTGCACACTTTTTATTTTACGCCCATGAACTATATTAAATATTCTGATGTCCCAACCACTTTTAAAACGATTTTTTTTTAATAAATTGAGACGATTTCAATTTTCGAAAAGAAAATATTACGCGCCAAACGCTGTTGCGTTATGTAAAAAAGAAATATATCATTTAGTCTAGTTATCGGGAATTATATTTTGCGCACTATTGAACTTATTATTGAGCCGGAAATGGAAGCAGTAAATTAGGACGCCATCCACGAGTCATGCCAGAAGCGCAATATATATAAGAGATACGAGTTATTGCTATATTATTGTTTGAGTATTAAAACTAAGGTTTGAGTCTCTGTTTAGCTGCAGGTCACATACCTAAACCTTGGCATATAGCTTAACTAAACCTTGGCATATAGCTTGTCTAAACCTTGGCATATAAATTAACTAAACCTTGGCATATAGCTTAACTAAACCTTGGCATATAGCTTGCCTAAACCTTGGCATATAAATTAACTAAACCTTGGCATATAGCTTAACTAAACCTTGGCATATAGCTTGCCTAAACCTTGGCATATAAATTAACTAAACCTTGGCATATAAATTAACTAAACCTTGGCATATAAATTAACTAAACCTTGGCATATAAATTAACTTAACCTTGGCATATAGCTTAACTAAACCTTGGCATATAGCTTGCCTAAACCTTGGCATATAAATTAACTAAACCTTGGCATATAAATTAACTAAACCTTGGCATATAAATTAACTAAACCTTGGCATATAAATTAACTTAACCTTGGCATATAGCTTAACTAAACCTTGGCATATAGCTTGCCTAAACCTTGGCATATAAATTAACAAAACCTTGGCATATAGCTTAACTAAATCTTGGCATATAGCTTAACTAAACCTTGGCATATATCTTACCTAAACCTTGGCATATAGCTTAATGGATTAAAATAAGAAAATCAACTATGATTTATGTTTTTTTGCCTGAAGACTCACCTGTCACGCGTTTGAGATCTGGTTCCATACCCTAATGAAACACTTAGTTTGTAATTATTTAAGTTTGTAAAAATAGTTTAATATCTAAATCTATAAATTTTAATATTGAAGTTATTAAAACGTAAATTAAACTCTACCATATTATTTATATGGTGGCTGTACAGTTTTGCGGCCAACTGTCAATGCAATATTGGCCCTCTCAACATTATCTATGCGCTCTCTCAACACACACACACACCCCCTCTCTCTTTTTGTCTCGCGATCATCCATCTATACACATTACATAATACATTATTTTTCCTCCTGCGATCAATCACATTTACAAACAAAAGCCACAAACCTGACATGATATAGAAACGTTCGCCATAAGCACCGTGTTTCATATGCGTTGAAAATAGGTATGTGTTGAATGGGAACCAGCTTACTCTCCATAACAAAATTCCAGGATTTGTGATATCCTCCAAACTATCGTCTAATTAAGTCGGAAGCCTATTTATGCAAAAACAGGGACCCTACCTGCCGGCATTGCAGCCTAGTCCCGGAAACTCCAGCGCGTCTGTTGATACCCATCATTAGATGTTTCAGGGGAAGCCAGGCTGGCAGGAGAGTGCCACGTTAGGAAAATGTTATATGGCAGATCTCAGGGGATGGAGTTCATTGACAATGTACTAGCCAGGGTTGTAAGAGAGCTATCTCAAACTGCTAATGTACTAGCCAGGGTTGTAAGAGAGCTATCTCAAACTGCCAAGGTACTAGCCGGGGTCGTAAGAGAGCTATCTCAAACTGCCAATGTGCAAACCGGGGTCGTAAGAGAGCTATCTCAAACTGCCAATGTACTAGCCGGGGTCGTAAGAGAGCTATCTCAAAATGCCAATGTACTAGCCGGGGTCGTAAGAGAGCTATCTCAAACCTTTACCATAAAATGTGCGTTAGTTAGTCGGAAGGATTCAAATATTTTTTTTAAAAAAAACCCACACTTTTAAAGATTTATTTTTTTAACAGATATTTTTTTATAATGTCACTAATGACATAACGCAGATGTGACATTTATAATATAGAAACATGCTCTCGATTTTCTATCTTCAGAAGCCACAAACAACAAACACAAACATGACTCAGAGGAAGAGTGGCAGACGACCCGATGGTGGTCCCAGCCGCCAGAACATAAGACAACCCCGGTTCACGACTCACACGAGCATTCGTCCGAGGAAGAGCAGCCAGTAAGAGCAGAGCAGCGGCAGAAATCCCAGGTCGTTAAAAATACGATCACACACGAGGAGCTAAAGCCGCACGCGGCCGCTGCAGCGAACCACCACAGCAGCAGTGATGAGAGCTCAGAATCTGATGGTGATGGTAAGTAGAGCACCACAGCAGCAGTGATGAGAGCTCAGAATCTGATGGTGATGGTAAGTAGACCACCACAACAGCAGTGATGAGAGCTCAGAATCTGATGGTGATGGTAAGTAGACCACCACAGCAGCAGTGATGAGAGCTCAGAATCTGATGGTGATGGTAAGTAGACCACCACAGCAGCAGTGATGAGAGCTCGGAATCTGATGGTGATGGTAAGTGAAGCATTTCCTCAGCAGTAACAAACCGTTGACTATGACAGTGATGGTAAGTAGTCATGTATTAACATAGTTGGGACATACATGTTACTTTAGACGCTGAACCCAAGTTATGTTTTAACATAAGTTTGTCACGTGATAAAATCGAGTAAGTCACGACTGCCATGAGACCTGTCAGCATTAAAATATTCCAACTTTAAATACAAAGAGTTATTTATTCATTTATAACTGCATTAAAAAAAATATCACTTTCCTTGACATAGAAAAAAAAATATCTTATTTAATTTACATGACTTTGATACAAATATATTTGTCATCGTTTTACCCACAGAGAGACAGGCCGCTTGCCGGGATCATGGGGTCGGCACATTCTCTGATCCCTTGTCATGTGATCATTTCATTATTTGCATGCCGGGCAACTGGCTGGACATCCCACCTCACGTGATGGCGTGTCCGCCAGGGACTCAGTTCGATGACCGGCTGAAGATCTGCAACTACGCATCCAGCGTGGACTGCCACATGTGAACTGATAGATTGACGGAGGTGACAACTGGACTATTGACTCGCCAGCATTGGGCAACTGGACCACGGCCACTTATCAAGTGAAGAGGCACTTTCGAATACGTTGGAAGTTTGTCTGATTCTTGTATGCGCTCTCATACATGACAAAAGAAACATAGCTATTTATAGGTACACACGTCTTAAACTCTTTTCCTTTTTGTCCAATTTTTAAAATAAAGTAACTAAATAAAAACAGGTCATGAAATATTACATCTCGCCACATGTCATGACATACTACATCTCGTCACTTTGATTCTACGTCTGGTATTTTAATCTACCCTCTCCTTTTTACGTTTGTCCGCTTACACATCATCCTGATATTATCATTCGCTTAAGATTTACTTACACAAATGATGTGCAGTGATATTGTTATTGACTATGATGTCTATGTCAGAAACCTCATTAAATTCCGACATACGTGAATCTGATTACATAAATGTCACAACGATTCCATTACCGGTAATGCCCAAAATAAAAGAAAAAGAAAATTCTGTTGAAAATGAGAAATCAGAAATATGGAACTACAAAACAGCATACGGAAGCAGAGGCATAACAACGGCTTGGCATTGGGGCAGTTGCCAAGGGCGCCGGCCTGCGCCAGTTCAAAAGGGCGCCGCTAAATCTCTAATTTTTTAATTTTTATTATTTAAAAAATAAATTAGCCAAGGGCGTCAAAAACCCAGTTACGCCTCTGTACGGAAGAACAAAATACAATAGAAAATGAGATTTTAAGACATTCGTCTAAAATAAGATGAGTAACTTTGTCAGGCGGAGATTTGACAGGCACCACTCACGTTTGTATTTTGGAATATAAAATTGACAGTTTTTAAATTATTTTCTTGCTGGAGTTGTTATTGATGGAGAAATGGCTTTCTAATTTCGAGTCTATATTCAAAGTCGAGTTGATTGGTATAGGATTTTTGAAACACATGGCAAAAAAACACAATTATAATGAATGATAATTAAGCAAGGACAATACAACTACCATACAAATTTATTAACGTGTATGAGGAAAAAAACCACTCGAAACTAGAGCTTTAAGGGGATTCCTGAAGCTGACTTTAAAAAAGTAAGACATAATAAATTTACCAAGTGTCATATAACATTTCTTCAATACAATACGAAGTGTGATATAAAGCAACTTTCTATATTAGTCTAGATACGATTTTTAAACAACTTTTGTCTTATTTTACGTACGGTGTTCGAAAATATTTTATGCACCACAATTTTTTGTTTTGGGTTTGAGATTTCCTTAAACATTTTAACATGATTGAAAAAAGGAGAGCACAATTATATTTTAGTTGCAAATGATGTTAACCGCATGTGGCTCTGTACAATTTTTTTTTCGATTTTGAGAAACAAGCACTTGAATGTAATGCCAATTAAAAAATTATAGTGTAGATAGTCATTGTTGTCGGGGGAAAGCGGGGCGATAAGTGGTGGGGGTGACAGGTCAGAGTCAATAAGTCTTGTCTGATATGAGAGTGTGTATATGTAATTAGATGAATTATTGTGTGCCCTGATCGTAACTTCTGTTACATGTACATATCATATATTTGTTGTACAACAACGAATCAAGTTTATTTAACAATGAACATTATATCAACAAACACAAGTCACGTGATCTGCACACATCGAAGTTGTCGATCTGATGCGCGCCATCTTTCTTGTTGCTGTAAAAGCTAGGTTCGAAATATTACATCCATATTTTTGTTAATAATTTATAAATTCAGCGCATGTAAGTAGCTTCCCCTTCCAGCCACACCACACATTCCACACTGCATTTCAAACAGCACAGGTTTTGGTAACACACAAGGCAAGCACATGTAACATATTGAACAAACGAATAAATCAATAAAGAGAAATTTTCATTAAAAAACTTCTTTTTTTAAGTGTTTATTTTTATAGATTTAATGATTGGGTTACAGAGTGGAACTCGCTTATCGGAAGCTTCGGCCAGTCCCTAATTGTCTTTCGCAGGCATGTGCAGTTCCTGTCATGTGACTTAGCCCTTGACCAATAATAATAATGATATTTTTGTTTATAAACCACAGTTTGTTTGCAATTAGCTGGAGTATTAATTTTATAATCGAAGAAATATTCCTCTTAACAAAAACATGTCAACGAATCCAATCTAACTTGGAGTGACATAAAGTATTTGTTTTTACTGATGGCGAACATTAAACAATTTTGAGCAACATGGTTTCAAAAAAATGAAAGGCTACTTAGATTGAGTTTATTCCTACATAATAATGTGACCTGGTAATAAAATATATAGAAGGAAAAACTGATATCTTTGCTGAAACTTTGTCCCGAAATTAAGTAATGTTCCTATATATTGTACTTGTTCTAAAAAGTAATATCAGGTGATGACGTTTCAGAATATATTTACTGGAGGGTTCTCATTTAATCCTTATATACATATACAGACAGCTTTCATAGCCTAAAGATATTTGTTCTACATTTCCTAGAAACATACGAGAAGTTATACCAAGGGAAATTAAACTGTTTATCTGTGTGTGTGTACATAAAGATTTATATTCATCGGGGGTTGTAACTTTTCCTTTTTGTTCTTCTATTTAAAAAATATGTCTTTTTATTGTTTCTGAATAATTTACTTTTGATTTTAGAGACATTTAAATTGAATTCTATTAGTGTCACTAACTTTTGTATGACGTTTATGTGTTTACTAGTTTTCAGTCCTTTGTTACGTAATATTCATTATATGAATCAAATTCTAAAACAGTACAAATTTTCCAATCCATATACAGATACTTAACAGGTACTAAAAATAAACTCAACAATTGAATGCCAAAATAAACTCAATTTATAAATGCAAGCAATAAACTCAGTAAAGTCATGTTTACAATAAACTCAGGATATGAATGCGAACCATTAATCTAGTATATGATTGCCAACAATCTACTTAATATATGTTTTGTCAACAATCAACTTAGTATATGATTGCCAACAATCAACTTAGTACATGAATGCTAACAATTGATCCAAAATACGAATGCCTACAAAAACTCAGTATATATAAGTCTACAAAAAACTCAGTATATCAATGCCAACAATCAACTTAGCATATGAAAGTCAAAAATAAATCAGTAAATGAGTGTCAACAATAAACTCAATATGTATGAGCCAACAATAAACTCAGTATATGAGTGCAAAAAATAAACTCAGTATATGAGTGCAAAAAATAAACTCAGTATATGAGTGCCAACAATGAACACAGTATATGAATGTGAACAACAAACTTAGTAAAGAGGGCCAACATTAAAATCAGTGTATATAAGCCAACAATAAAGTAAGAATATGAGTGCCAACAATAATCTCAGTATATGAATGAATACAATAAAGTCAGTAAATGAATGCCAACAATAAACTCAGTAAATCAGTGCCAACAATAAACACAGTATATGAATGTCATCAATAAATTCAGTACATGAGTGCCAACATGAAACTCAGTATATGAATGTCATCAATAAACTCTGTATATGAATGTCAAAAATGAACTCAGTATATGAATGCCAACAATAAGCACACTCAATGAGTGCCAACAATAAACTCAGTAAATGAGTGCCAACATTAAACTCAGTATATGAATGTTATGAAGGATGACGTGCTCTTAGCACATCTATCTCGCGTCCCACGTGCATGACCCCTCGTGACCGCCTTGGAAGTGTGGCTAGAAAAACCTTATTTACAACATAAATTCTAGTCAGAAGAACTGTCGAAAATAATAGAAGATTCTGGATAAAACGGGAAGGCAAAACAATGTGTTAGGTGGTTCGAGAGACCTTAGTAGGAAATGCCTATAAAAAGGGCTGACCGATAGGGAGGAGGAGATATTTTGTTTTGATCACGAGATATGCTATGTCATACTTTGCTGTGTGTAGAGTTTTCTATTTCCTCATACAATTTTGTGCTCATTGTATTTTTATATACAGTACCGGTACCAGAAAATCTATAAGTTTATAATTTTAATAATATTTCTCTTGCTGTTATTATTTACTTGAAGTTCACAAATTAAAAAGTTATTAATTGTAATTGGCTCTGGCCTTAATTGTCGTTATATTTGTTATTATTTTTAAATGTTGGTATCGTCCTTTATTATGGACCGTTTCTAGAACGAGCCATAGTCTAAAATTAAGAGATTAAATTCTCAATTCATAACGGTCCGTAATAATGAATGTCAACAATAAATTCTGTATATGATGCCAACAATAAACTCAGTATATATAAGCCACATATAAACTCAGTATATGAATGTCAACATTAAATTCAGTAATTGATTGTCAACAATAAACCAGTTATTGATTGCCAACAATAAACGTATTATATGAATGCTTTCAATAAATGAGCGCCAATATTTTTTAATTTGTACTGTGGAATAAAAAAATATATTGATACTACAAAGATATTCCTTTAAACAACTGTGGATATCAAATAAATAGACATATTGGAATTCTTATTGATATGTTTAATCGTCGTAAACAAATGTCAGTTCTATTTAAATGACAGTTACAAATGTCAGTTCTATTTAAATGGCAGTTACAAATGTCAGTTCTATTTAAATGGCAGTTTCAAATTTCAGGATTCAAGAACATTATCAGTCATCTTAAGGAGAATATTTGATTTTTGTAAAGAAACAACACAAAACGTTTACTCATTAATTTTGTTTATTTCGAGAACCTTTGGTCAAATTGTATTTATTTTGAGAACATTAAGTGTTTTTTTTTTTTATTTAGAGAACCTTGGGTCAAATTTTGTTTATTTTGAGAACCTTGGGTCAAATTTTGTTTATTTTCAGGACCATTGGCATATTAGGGATTTTTTTTAGTAGCTTTAGGGCCGCATGCGTATATACAACCTACTGTACACTTGTAAAAGGTAGTTGTATTAAAACTGTCACATGTATCAATATGGGGCCAGATCATCCTACAATCTTTAAGAAAGAAATAAAATTAAGCAATCCTTAAAATTACAGTCTTTCGTATAAATCCTTTATAAAATTAATATGTGGCATTTGGGTGTGAGGCTGAAAATTTAAAAAAACATGCATACCAGTTTTGCACTTTATAAAAATACCAATTAGTGCTTCACCTCCCTCCCACTCCCACTATGCTTGCCACCGAACATTTTTTGACGCCCCTGAACTATATTTATATATTAATGACCCAAAAGCTCTTACACCGCAGGTTTATTTCACCACATTTTGCCAGCCAGCCACGAACGAAAGCTAAGTTAAAAGAAAGGATTTAAAAAATAATACATAATACTATCTTCTATTATTATATTGTTACATGAGATTTATAATATCCATGAATCAGCAATCTACCACTTTCAAACATTTCTCTGATAGAATTTCAAAAATATTCTAAAAACAAAATGTCATCTTTTATTATATCAATAGAATATAGGGCAAGGCACAATGCCACTTACATTCAGAAATAAACAACTATTCTCTCTTCATTCATGGCATCACTAATGAACACTTTGCAGTATATAAGATCACATTAAGAATACTTTGTCTCATTATGCACTCACCTAAAACATTTTTTAAACTTTTATGATGGTCATCCATGCACCGTTCATTGCACGCGGCCATGCAGTGTGACACAGTCGGCGTAGATATCAAAGTCAGGAGGAATAACGTCATTATTTTCTTCATGGTTAAATCTAAGTTTCAAAATAGAAATTAAAGGAAATTTTAAGTTTGTCTTCCATGTAATACATGTTTTGAGATAATAAATAATACTTGATTACAAAAATATTCTTTGATGACTTTAAAAGACAAATAATTTTTGGCTGTTTTTTTGTTTGAGTTTAACATGATGAGTTAATTTTTTTTAATTTACTTCACATTTAACAATGGGGCTATGGAATCGTTCTTATACATAACACACTATATTGCAATATATTTATTCGAAACGATGCTTTGTGCTAAGTATCAGCTCAATGGGTTTGCGGGAAGTGGGTCAATTAGCCTTCAGAAGGTATGACAGTTAGCAAGCCATCCAGACAGCCAGCCAGCTTCGAACAAAAATACAGTTAATATAAAGGATTTAAAAAGTTCTCAACACATTTAAACATCTGGGATAATGACATGTCTCTCTCTATGAATAACATTTTTGTATTTATAAAGATTTAAGGAAGTCTACTGAGTAATTATGGATGGTCAATGTAAACAAAAAATACTTTAGCTTGTTAAACCATTTTTCATTTACCTGGGCATAACAAATGTTACGACGTCTTTTTTTCTGTACATCAAATTTATTTTATATTTGTTAAAGATTATATCTTTTAGTCTCATATGTTCTATATATCACAGTTATTTTTTAGTTATCAAAAAAAAATTTCCTTTCGTCTCATATCTTCAAAGTACATACGGATGACGCCTTTTAGAGTTTAAATATATCTCTTATTTAATATACCTTTCTTAGCAATGTCTGTCTGGTGTCAATAGCATATAGCTGACCGAGTGTTTCACCTAGATCCAAGATGGTCGTCATTATATGTCAAATTAATATATGTCTGATGTTGACAGCATTTGGCGTTTGACATACCTAGATCCAAGATTGTCGTAATGACATGTCACATTAGCGTCTATCACTGATATATATATATAATCAAGAGACCTCAGAAATAGAGATACATGGCTTAGAGTGTTACTAAATCCTTCTCTCTCACGAATAGCGTCATTGTTTGGAATTGATTAAGTTCAATGGTTTAAAATACTTGCTCTGTAATGCATTTCAATAAAAATATATTTAAAAAGACAATGTCACTTGAATCCAATGGTTTTAACCATTTATAGAATATGCTAACTGTTCTTACCTAAAGCAAATGTATATTCCCTTGCTGATGGTGAATAGTAAAGCCCATGTATGTTCCCTTGTTGATAGTGTGTAGTAAAGTCAAAGCCTGCTAAGTATTTCCAATTTCAGTGTGAACATATGTTTTATTCAAGTAAAATAATGGAATGGTGCAATAAAAATTTATTGTAAATTTGTTTTTATTATTAAGACACCATTCCGTATCGATTTAAACACGGTCCAATCTGAGGGCAGCAATTGACCAAACCAAAAATAGAGTTGTATTAACATACCGACTTCAATGGTATATCTAAGTAAGATTTAAAGATAATATTACATTATATCCTGTTTGTATGGTACATCTAAGTAAGGTATAAATACTATATCTTGTTTGTATGGTATCTCTAAGTAAGGTATAAAGATCGTATTTCATTGTATCTTGTTTGTATCGTACATCTAATTAAGGTATAAATATCATATTTCATTATATCTTGTTTGTATGGTACATCTAAGTAAGGTATAAAGATCATATTTTATAATATCGTGTTTGTATGGTACATCTAAATCAGGTATAAAGATCATAATTCATTATAACCTGGTTTGTATCGTACTTCTAAGTGTTAAGATCATATTTCATTATATCTTTTTAGTATGGTACATCTAAGAAAGGTATAAAGATCATATTTCATTAATTCTTGTTTGTATGGTACATCTAAGTAAGGTATAAAGATCATATTTCATTTTATCTTGTTGGTATCGTACATCTAAGTAAGTATAAAGATCATAATTCATTATATCTTGTTTGTATGGTACATCAAAGAAAGGTATAAAGATCATATTTCATTATATCTTATTTGTGTTGTACATCTAATTAAGGTATAAAGATCATATTTTATTATATCTTGTTGGCATCGTACAACTAAGTAAGATATAAAGATTATAATTCATCATATCTTGTTTGTATCGTACATCTAAGTAAGATATACAGATCTTATTTCATTATATCTAGTTTGTATCGTAAATTAAAGTAAGTTATAAAGATCATATTTCATTATAATCTTGTTTGAATGGTACATTTTAGTAAGGTATAAAGAACTTATTCATTAAATCTTGTTTGTATGGTATATCTAAGTAAAGTATAAAGATCTTTTTATTATATATCTTGTTTTTATGCACATCTTAGTAAGGTATAAAGAACTTATTTCATTACATCTTGTTTGTATGGTACATCTTAGTAAGGTATAAAGACCATCTGTATGCATATCTTCTTTCAATCGTACATCTAAGTAAGGTAAAATATAAGATTTATTTATCTTTTGTTTATATGTTACATCTAAATAAGGTATCAGATCAAATTTTATCGTATTGTTTATCGGTATCGGCCTGAGTAAACTAAAGGCAAAAAATTACACTCCAAGGTAACCCCATATTTTTTACACCTTCAGGTCAAAGAGAGTTTCTTAGGACATTATTCATCTTAAACGTACATTTAATGACGTCATGCACAGTGTTTCTGTAGGACATTTTTCTCAGGGGAAAGGGAATTTGGGATTTTCGGAGGGAGGGGAAAGCCACAAGCAAGGGGCGTAGCTAGAGGAGACAGTGGGGACAAATCTCCCCTGGCGCTGGACTATAGGGGGCACTATAGCGGGCTTTGATATAATTTAGTTGATGAATATAATAGGTTTACAAATTTATGCAGGTGGGAGGGCAGGTAAAAATGAATATAGTCCCCTGTCGTCAAAATGTGTCTACGCCTCTGCAATAGGTGTAAAGATTGGTGCGAATAGGGTTGTCCTGTCAGGTGACATTTTTTTTCATATTTAGGAGTGTCATTCACTGACATTATTGTGAAAGAGAGAGCGACAAAAATCTTGCGGTGTCGTTTGCGGCACTAATCTTAGCTACGCCACTAGGCAGTACATCAAACGTCATCAAAATTGGCAATAATATTTATCTGGATTTAGGCAAAAATTGAGGGCATCTATGGCTCTATGAGCGGAAAAGAGGGGTTATGATCTGGGAATCCCTGCCCTAAACAATGTTTGATGATCTCAAAATGAAGAGTTGAGGTGTGTTTTTGTGCTGAATATGGTAGAGTGGGTTGTGGTACTGGATGTGTTATGTTGGATTCTAGTGCTGGATGTGGTAGGATGGGTTGTGGTGCTGGGTAAGGTTGTAAGGTGGGTTTTTGGGCTAGTTGTGGTAGGGTGGTTGTTGGTGCAGGATGTGAAAAGGTGGGTTTGGATCTGGATATGGTAGTTTAGGTTGTGGTGCTGGATGTATTTTGGTGATTGTTTTGGTAGGGTGGGTTGTGTTGCTGGATATTGTAGATGTGTTTTAGTGCTGGATGTGGTAAGGTGGTTTGGTAAGTCAATACCCCAATAGAAATGTATGTTAATACTCCAATAGATTGGTAATTCAATACACAATAGAAGGATGGTTTAGTTGTTTGATGTGGCAGAAGTGGCTTTTGATGTTTGATGAGGTTGTAAGGGTTGTTGTTTGGCTAGATGTGGTAGGATGGGTTGTGGTGTTGGAAGTGGTAAAGTAGGTTTTGTTTCTTGATATGGTAGGTTGGATTGTGGTGCTGGATATAGTACGGTGATTTTCGTGCTGAATGTGGTAAGGTGGGTTGTGGTATTGGATGTGTTAAGATGGGTTGTGGTGCTCTGTGTGGTAGGATTGCTTTTTGTGCTGAATGTAGATGTGAAAGACGGAGTTGTTAAAATCTTAAGCCCAAATTCTGAAACATTGAGTTAAAGAAGTATCTTCTTATTTAATAAAGGAACATATTGTTCAACTTGATTTCCCCCTCAATGTATATAGAAGCAAAAATAAAATATAGAGTATCGTTGGTTGCTGTCTTTGAATATTCATTCAATGTGTGGAGAAAATATATTACGAAAGGAATCGAATACGTTTGTAGTATTAAAAACATATCATTAAAAAATTGATTTATAGTCCGACGGGCTAGGCAAAGGTTGTATCAGTAGCTACAGTATTTATCATAGTACAATAATGCTACAGTCTATGTCATGGTATATTAGATCTACATTCTATGTCATCTTAAATTAGATCTAAAGATACAGCTATCTTAAATTAAAACAACAGCTACTACCATCTTATATAAGAGCTATAACTACCATAATCTAACTTCATTGCTGCAGCTATCGGCGTTATATTAGAGCTATAGTTACCGTTGTCTTAACAGAATTTATACAAGTGCTGCAATTAGTTAAAATAACAATAATATAACAACAAAATTCAATCACATAAATAACCCAATATAAAGGTAAGTAAATAACAGAATAGAAATATACGTGAATATCCCAATAGAATTGTAAGTCAATACCTCAATAGAATGTTAAGTCAATACCCCAATAGATAGATATCTCAATAACCCAATAGAATGGTAAGTCAAGGCGCCAATAGAAAGATAAGCCAATCCCCTAACACCAATGGTAAGTCAATACCCCAATAGAAATGTATGTTAATACTCCAATAGATTGGTAATTCAATACACAATAGAAAGTTAAGTTAATACCCAGTCAACGATTAGACATGCTTATATATATGACAAAAAAATAGAAAAAAATCTGTTTAGTGGAAAGAAGACATTTAATTTTGTGAACATTTTTAATGGGTAATAACCTATTTTCCCTTTCAATACATTTGACTATGGTTGAGATAATGTACAAGAGTAAATCAGTTGTACAACAATACAAGAGTAAATCAGTTGTACAACAATACAAGAGTAAATCAGTTGTACAACAACACAAGAGTAAATCAGTTGTACAACAATACAAGAGTAAATCAGTTGTACAACAATACAAGAATAAATCAGATCTACAAAATCACATGCATATACATTTCACCATTTCAAAAGGCGGTAAATCAGCTAAAAAAAGGCATTATGAAGATTCCAACGAACGTTAAATATTTTTTTTTTGTCTTGTATTTCTGTTAAGTTATGAAATTGAGATAAAGCAGAACAAAAGTGGGCGGGGCATCAGCGTAGGTGACCGACATAATTGTGTTCACAAGAATAAAACATGTTGATTCCAATGATATTCACTCCGTATATCACAGTTATTGCCCCTTCTATCACTATCTTGTTTTCACGTTGCATCTGTCCAGTAGAAAAAAAAATCTAAATAAAGGAAACTCCTCACAGTACGCTTGTTATTCTTATGGATGATTAGTTACAATTATCCACCCCCTTTTTTTAAAGCCCCCCCTTCCCACCCCGGGGGGACTCGTAGGTGTTAACAGACGCCCTCTAATAGGGTTTACGGGGTTTTCTGTCTGCGTGACTAATTCACACCACAACTGGGAAATGAAAAAAGAAAGGTTGCCTAGGAGCTGTACCCTCAAAAACTGCATATTTGGAATCATCGGCTAGGGTCGCCACACTCCTTCGCCTCATATCCATGCGGCAACTGTAATCATATCCCGATCTGTTTCTACGTTGTTTTCAACTGCATTTGGTACGAAACCATGCAGCCGTGCTCTTTCTAACGCAGTTTCCGTGCGTTACCTTTGCCTTTCGGAGCAGGTCCCCTACACGGAGATCATGTCCCCCGGGTAACGTTTCAGGGGGTTCGTGGCAAACGCCTCTTTGTCGACATGCCATTTTTGGGACGGACATGCCGACTAGAGCCCCGGGGGGGGGGGGGGAGGAGTATGTACTGCACATGACAGTTGCCTTGAACAAGGGAGAGGCTTAACGCTAGGATTTGAAAGATATATTATCCCATAAGTCCATTGGACTATATTTATATAAAGTTAAAATATATTATATGACCCAAGGACAATATTTAAATAGAGTTAATATATAGTATGCTACAATATAAATATATTTATGAAGGCAAAAATAAGTACAATATTTATTTATTAAAAGATATATAAAAAATTCTCAGTTTAAAATTTTGTTTGGTAAAAAATGTTTTTTTTAAAAAAACATGACATCTCTCTCTCTCTCTCTCTCTCTTTCTCTCTTTTTCTCACTTTTTGTCTTCTTCATCTCTATACATCTCTCTCACACTTTCTATCTCTCTTTCTCTCCTTTACCCTGTTTTCCTCCGGCTAAGTCTTACTCTTTTCCCCTCTTCCCTTTTTACTATCCCTTTTATTCTCCCTTTCATGATCTCCCTTCTGTTCCTTTTTGTAAATTTATTCACTATCTTCTTTTTTTGCCCCTCTTCCTATTTTCCCTTTTCTTCTTCTCTCTCTCTTGCTGTACCTTTTCTTCTTTTCTTTATCTCTTTATCTTTCTCTCTCATGTCTGTGTCTGAATCTCTCTCTCTCTTTCTGTCTATCTATTTTTATGATTCCTTTTCTCTTTTTTATGTTCTCTCTCTCTCTCTCTCTCTCTCCCTCTATCTCTCTCTTTATTGCTCTTTCTTTGTTCCCATACCCTTGCCTTATTTGTATTTCTCATTTTTCTCTTTTTTTCGATCTCTATCTTTCGTTATTGTAATCTTTGCCCCCCCCCCCCCCTTTTCACTTCATCTTCCATATGACATCTTTATAAAATAAGCCGCCTTGAAAGTACATTTTTTGGAGAAATCCTTAGTGACGTCATAGTCCTTGGACCGTTGGGGCGCCACAGATGACATGAAAGCTATCCTTCTCCATTCCTCTCAGTCTCCTGCCCTATGCATAGCATCGCCTAGTTTTAATACCGTCCATTCTTTGATGTTATCTTCCCATCTTTTTCTCTGTCTTCCTCTTCTTCTTCCTCCTAGAGTTATGCCCTGCATGATTTCTTTGGCGAGACCGTGTTTTCTTGTCATGTGGCAATTCCCATTAAGTTTGCGCTTTTTTACAGACACCAGGAGGTCATCGTACCGCCCAGTTGCTTGACGAATCCTTTCTTTCACTTGTTCTTTGGCGATATGGTCTCTATAGCAGATGCCAAGAATGCCTCTGAAATATCTCATCTTCATCGCCTTTATTATCCTTTCAAGTTCTGCTGTTAATGTCCAGGACTCATAGGCATATAAGAAAATGGAGAGGATTAATGAGAGCATCAGCCTGATTTTGATGCTGGGGGCTATATTTTTGTCGTTCCATATTTTCTTGAGCCTCCTTAGTGCTGTCGTGGTCTGCGCAATCCTGGCCATCAATTCGAGCTTGGAGCATTCTTCCGATAATATTGCTCTGAGATACATAAAGCTGCCAAATGTCTCTAATCTTTCCTTACCGACTTGAATTTCAGTGGTGATGTCAGTGGTTCTATTCGTCAACATTTTTGTATTTTCTGCACTGATTTGCATGCCAAAGGACGATGTAGTCTTGTCGAGACGCTTTACTAGGTTGGCTAGCTCTTCCTCGCTTCCAGCCAGTCCGTCTATGTCATCCGCAAAGCGTAGGTTGGTGATTGTTCTGCCACCAATGCTGACTGTCCCTACATGCGTTTCCAGTGCATCTGACATTATTCTCTCTAAGAACAGTGTTGGGGAAAGCAAGCAGCCTTATCGCACTCCAACCGTGGTCTTGAACCCTAATCCGATGTTATTGTTTAAGAATACTACACTATGGCCTTATCATAGAGGCTGCATATGATTCTAGTTAGTTTTGTGTTGATGATTTAGTGCCTCACAGAGGTCCATAAAGCAGCATGCCAAACCCCGTCGAATGCCTTCTTGTAATCCAATAAGACGTGGTATAGGTTTTGTTGGTGTTAAGCATATTTTTCACATAGTATTTGGAGGTTTAGGATCTGCTCAGTAATGCCGCGTCCTTGCTTGAAGCCCGCCTGTTCTTCAGCAATGATTCTGTTGGCATATGGTTTTAGTCGGTTCAATATGACCTTCAGCATGACCTTGCTTGGGTGGCAATAACTCATTACTGAGTTTATTGGTGTCTTATAAATACTGAAAAGACTGTAAGATAATATATACAACTATTTTAATGTATGTTATTATTCATGAAGAATTAACAATGACTATCGTACATTTTAGGAATCATGTTGCTATTGATAGCACATTTTGATATATAAACAATAAATGAGCACAAATGAGCACAAGATGGCGGCCGTGTGAGACATCGCATTGACATCTCTACACATTTTCTTAATTTTGAAATTTTTCTCTCAAATTTTATGCCTGGATCATTGAATATGTTTGTATCTGAAAGTCTCCTGGACGTATGAATATAATTTATTTCGAAAATAACTAAGAATTGGTGGACCTTTCTGTGTTGTTCTATTCTATATCTTGATTAATATAAACAAAAACTGTCAACGCTATTAACAAATACTTCCGGTTCACGAGTCGCTTGATATGCAGCAATGAAATATCTCCTTTTTGGAATGTTTCTCTCAAATTTTTGTTCCTGCATAGTTGGATATTGTTTATTAACTGAACTTTTCCATTATAACAATCAACCGTGTTGAAACTCTGAGGTGGCAGTGTGTAATTTCTTAACAACACTATGTAGAAATAACTCAAGTTGTTTTGACAGTCTGAGTGATTAATTTGAAAGAATTGCCCCGCCTTCACTACTCATCGACTAGACTGTGTCCGTTGTGTACCCCATGACAGCTATCTCCTTGGTAGACAGTGTCAGCTGTGTACCCCCGATAGCTATCTCCTTGGTAGTGAAATTCTTACACGATGTCGAACACATTGTTTAATAAAAAAAAGAAAACTGCAAGAGTTTTTCGTGGGGGAAGAAGGAAGATGAGATCTTGACACTCAGCTACCACAAAGATAGTGCATCAAAAGACTGGCGATGTTACCATTGGGCTCATTAATGCGCAGTCATCTGTCTCTCTATATTCATAGTTCACGTGCGCCTAGCTGACAGCAGTGAGACCTCTCGAACATTTTCGCACATCGGAGCGCCGTGAGCATGGAATATAAGTACTCCAATCAATCAATATATCTTATATTAAATGAGTACCAACAGCAAACTCAGAATATATATGTCAACAATAAACTCAGTATATATATGTCAACAATAAACTCAGTATATATATGTCAACAATAAACTCAGTATATATATGTCAACAATAAACTCGGTAAATGATTGTAACAATAAACTCGGTATTTTAGTGTGAAGAAAAAACTCAGTATATCAATGCAAACAACAAACTCATTACATTAAGGCGAACAATAAACTTAGTAAACGAGTGCCAACAATAAACTTAGTAAACGAGTGCCAACAATAAACTCAGTTAACAAGTGCCAACAATAAACTCAGTAAACGAGTGCCAACAACAAACTTAGTAAACGAGTGCCAACAATAAACTCAGTTAACGAGTGCCAACAATAAACTCAGTAAACGAGTGCCAACAATAAACTTAGTAAACCAGTGCCAACAATAAACTCACTAAACGAGTGCCAACAATAAACTCATTTAACGAGTGCCAACAATAAACTCAGTAAACGAGTGCCAACAATGAACTCAGTAAACGAGTGCCAACAATAAACTCAGTAAACGAGTGCCAACAATAAACTTAGTAAACCAGTGCCAACAATAAACTCACTAAACGAGTGCCAACAATAAACTTAATAAACGAGTGCCAACAATAAACTCACTAAACGAGTGCCAACAATAAACTCAGTAAACGAGTGCCAACAATAAACTTAGTAAACGAGTGCCAACAATAAACTCAGTTAACGAGTGCCAACAATAAACTCAGTAAACGAGTGCCAACAATAAACTTAGTAAACCAGTGCCAACAATAAAATCATTAAACGAGTGCCAACAATAAACTTAATAAACGAGTGCCAACAATAAACTCACTAAACGAGTGCCAACAATAAACTCACTTAACGAGTGCCAACAATAAACTCACTAAACGAGTGCCAACAATAAACCAGTAATTGATTGCCAACAAGAAACTCATATATGAATGCCAACAATAAACCAGTAATTGATTGCCAAAAATAAACCAGTAATTGATTGAAAACAATAAACCAGTAATTGATTGCCAAAAATAAACCAGTAATTGATTGAAAACAATAAACCAGTAATTGATTGCCAAAAATAAACCAGTAATTGATTGAAAACAATAAACCAGTAATTGATTGCCAAAAATAAACCAGTAATTGATTGAAAACAATAAACCAGTAATTGATTGCCAAAAATAAACCAGTAATTGATTGAAAACAATAAACCAGTAATTGATTGCCAAAAATAAACCAGTAATTGATTGCCAAAAATAAACCAGTAATTGATTGAAAACCATAAACCAATTATTGATTGCCAAAAATAAACCAGTAATTGATTGCCAACAATAAACTTATTATATGAACACTTTCAATATATGAGCACCAAGTTTTTTGTATTTGTACTATGGAATAAAAAAATATATTGTCACCACAAAGAAATTACTTTAAACAACTGTGAATATCAAATACATTAGACACATGGGAATTCTTATTGATATATTTAATCGTCGTAAACAAATGTCAGTTTTATTTAAATGTCAGTTACAAAATGTCAGTTCTATTTAAATGACAGTTACAAATGTCAGTTCTATTTAAATGACAGTTACAAATGTCAGTTTTATTTAAATGTCAGTTACAAAATGTCAGTTCTATTTAAATGACAGTTACAAATGTCAGTTCTATTTAAATGTCAGTTACAAAATGTCAGTTCTATTTAAATGACAGTTACAAATGTCAGTTCTATTTAAATGACAGTTACAAAATGTCAGTTCTATTTAAATGACAGTTACAAATGTCAGTTCTATTTAAATGACAGTTACAAATGTAAGTTCTATTTAAAAGGCAGTTACAAATGTCAGTTCTCTTTAAATGACAGTTACAAATGTCAGTTCTATTTAAATGACAGTTACAAATGTCAGTTCTATTTAAAAAAACAGTTACAAATGTCAGTTCTATTTAAATGACAGTTACAAATGTCAGTTCTATTTAAATGACAGTTACAAATGTCAGTTCTATTTAAATGTCAATTACAAATGTCACGATTCAAGAAAATTGTCAGTCATCTTAAGGAGAAGATTTGATTTTTAAAAAGAAACAGCACAAAAGTTTACTCATTAATTTTGTTTATTTTCAGGACTTTTGGTTGTCTTATTTTTTATTTTCCATTAACCAAAGAAAACTTTCACAGTCTTGTGTACACTCGTCTTTACACCGTTTCCTTCCTTTATTTTGATTAGGAAATAAACATCCATACCAATCGGGCCTGTCTTATTTGCATTCTTTAAGAGAGAAAGTAAAATTAAGCAACCCTTAAATTAAAGTTTTTCATATAAATCCTTTATAAAATTATTGAGAATTTGGGTGTGAGGCTGAAATTTTTTACAAAACATACCAGGTATGCATTGTATTATTAATTTGTTCCTGCATCCCTCCCCACCCCACCCCCCCTCTTAAATTTTCGCAATGGAACATTTTTTTACGCCCCTGAGCTATATTTATGTATTAATGACCCACAAAATTTTACACCGCAGATTTATTTCACCACATTTTGCTATCCAGCCACAAACAAAGCATAAGTTAAAATAACGGATTTAAAAAGTAATACATTATAATACTATATTCCATTATTATATTGTTACATTACATTAATAATATCAAAGTATCGGCAGTCTACCACTTTCAAACATTTCTCTGTCAGAAACTTCAAAAATATATATAAAATATATTTTATATCAATGTACAAAGATAGATTCATTCTAAAGACAAACATTTATCTTTAAATAATATATCAATATATTATAGGGCAAGGTACGATGCCACTTACATTCATAAATAAACAACTATTCTCTCTTCATTCATGGCATCACTAATGTACACTTTGCAGTATATACGATCAAATTAAGAAAACTTTGTCTTATTATGAACTAACCATAATAACGTTTATTATAGTCAACCAAGCACTTTCTCTTGCAGACTTCCACGTTGCAGTCTTCCTCGTCGTCTGACACACTCGGCGTAGATATCAAAGCCAGGAGGAATAACGTCATCATTTTCTTCATGGCTAATTCTGAGTTTTAAAATAGAAACTAAAGAAAATTTTAAGTTTGCCTTTCATGTAATACATATTTAGGGAAAATAAATAATAATTGATCACAAAAATATTAATTCTTTGATGACATTTTACAGACAAATTACGTTTGTCAGTTTTGTTGTTTGAGTTTAACATGATGAGTTAGAAAATTATTTACTTCAGATTAAACAGTTGGGTTGTGGACTAATTCTTATACATAACACTAGATATTGCAATATATTGCAAATATAATAATATCTTGTAATAAATATAACACAATATATTGAAATATATATCAAATATAAAAATTCACGGTAATATGTCTTAAATATAACACAATATATTGCACAATAGATCCAATATAACGATACATTGTGATAGGTCTTAAATATTACAAAATAATTAGCTAAATATATCCCATATAATACTACATTGCAATATCTTTAATTTAAAACAATACTTACAGACTTGCCTTCAGCTCTTCACCTGTGTAGAATTTCAAGACAAATCCTGGACCCTATTTATAAGTCCTCAATTTCTATATTCTGTAGTTTTGTTTGCACAAATCAATACAATGGTTGAACCAATATTCCGTTTAGTGTTTGTTTCATTGCCTTATTTGAACTGTCCTATTATTCTTATGGTGGGGCACCAGTTGTTGGTCCCTAAACAATGTAAGGATGTTTTGTTGTTTTGAAACCAGGTGTTGGTCACAAAACAATTTAATGGTATTTTACTGGTTGGACAGAGCGTTGGAAATGTGTTCTGTAAATAAAGCTGTAATAAAATTTAACAGCCACTAAGAATATTTTTTAATGTTGAATATATGAGCTTAAGATACAACAAAAAAAACCACAATAATACATTATTGATTTAGTTTACCAACAGACACAATAAAAAAAAAGCCTTTATACAATATTGATTTTGTTTACTAACAACACTTTAACAAGGCAAGACACATGAGAAACCCTCCTAACATTATTGTTTTACGCACTAACAAAAAACTTCAAAAGCAAGACAATTATTGAAAATAAAGATTTTGATACAACTACTTAAACCATTTGAAATCGGACTGAAAATTTGGCAAAACAAGCATACAAATAACGCATTCACACGAATCCAATCTAATCCTCCCCAAAAATCCACTCACAAACACACATTTTTCACGCCCCTGAATTATGTTAAAATTTAATGACTCACTCACTTTTACACTGCACATTTATTTCCCCTAATATTTGAGAAAAAAAAATAGTACCCTCCAAATGCAATTTGGTGAATTTTATTTCGTGAATTCAGTGTCACCATATTAATAATAGTATCTTCATCTTACTCTTGAAAAAAGGAAGTATTGATTTTTGGGAGTTTGTGCTGCAAGGAATGCTATGTCATCTCAAATGATGCTATGTGCCAAGCCTCAGCTCGATAAGTTGACGGAAAGTGGGTCAATTAGCCTTCAGAAGGTATGACAGCTAGAAAGCCATCCAGACTGCCAGCCAGCTTTGAACAAAAATACAGTTAATATAAAGGATTTAAAAAGTTCTCAACACATTTAAACATCTGGGATAATGACATAGACAGCCTAGTGTGTAATTATGGATGGTCAATGTAAACAAAAAAATACTTTAGCTTGTTAAAATAAACCATTTTTCATTTACCTGGGTATAACAAATATTATGACGTCTTTTTTTCTGTACATCAAATTTATTTTATATTTGTTAAAGATTATATCTTTTAGTCTCATATGTTCTATATATCACAGTTATTTTTTAGTTATCAAAAAAAAATTTCCTTTCGTCTCATATCTTCAAAGTACATACGGATGACGCCTTTTAGAGTTTAAATATATCTCTTATATAATATACCTTTCTTAGCAATGTCTGTCTGGTGTCGATAGCATATAGCTGACCGAGTGTTAGACCTAGATCCAAGATGGTCGTCATTATATGTAAATTAATGTATGTCTGATGTTGACAACATTTGGCGACTGTGTGTTTGACACAGCTAGATCCAAGATTATCGTAATGACATGTAACTTTAGCGTCTGTCACTGATATATATATAATATTTGGTGTTTTACTACATCCAGAGACCTCAGTAATAGAGACACGTGGGTTAGAGTGTCAATAAATCCTTCTCTCTCACATGTAGTGTCATTTTTTGGAATTGATTAAGTTCAATGATTGAAATTATTTGCTCTGTAATGCATTTCAATAAAAATAATTAAAAAGACCATGTCACTTTAACCCAATTGTTTTAACAATTTATAGAATATGCCAACTGTTCTTCCCTAAATCTATGCCAGCTGTTCTTCCCTAAATCTCTGCCAACTGTTCTTCCCTAAACCTATGCCAACTGTTCTTCCCTAAACCTATGCCAACTGTTCTTCCCTAAATCTATGCCAGCTGTTCTTCCCTAAATCTATGCCAACTGTTCTTCCCTAAATCTATGCCAACTGTTCTTCCCTAAATCTATGCCAACTGTTCTTCTCTAAACCTATGCCAGCTGTTCTTCCCTAAATCTATGCCAACTGTTCTTCCCTAAATCTATGCCAACTGTTCTTCCCTAAATCTATGCCAACTGTTCTTCCCTAAACCTGTGCCAGCTGTTCTTCCCTAAATCTATGCTAACTGTTCTTCCCTAAATCTATGGCAACTGTTCTTCCCTAAACCTATGCCAGCTGTTCTTCCCTAAATCTATGCCAACTGTTCTTCCCTAAATCTATGCCAACTGTTCTTCCCTAAATCTATGCCAACTGTTCTTCCGTAAACCTATGCCAACTGTTCTTCCATAAAGCCAATGTATCTACCATGTTCCCTTGTTGATGTTGAATAGTAAGGTCAATGTATGTTCCATGTTCCATTGCTGATGGTGTTTAGTGAATAGAATGCCTGTTCAGTATTTCCAATTTCAGTGCGAACATATGTTTTATTCAAGTAAAATAATTGAATGGTTCAATAAAAATGTATTATAAATTTGTTTTTATTATTAAGAAAATATTATATATCGATTTAAACACGGTCCCATCTGCGTGCAGCTATTGACGAAACCAAAAAAAGAATTGAATTAGCATTCCGATTTCAATGGTATATCTAAGTAAGATATAAAGATTATATCTTGTTTGTATGGTACATGTAAGTAAGATATGAAGATCATATTTCATTATATCTTGTTTGTATTGAACATGTAAGTCAGGTATAAAGATCATATTTCATTAGATCTTGTATGAATGGTACATCTATGTACGGTATAAAGATCATATTTCCTTATTTGTATAGTACATCTATGTAAGGTTTAAAGATCATATTTCATTATATCTTGTTTGTATCATAAATCTAAATAAGGTATAAAGATCATATTTCATTATAATCTTGTTTGTATCATAAATCTAAATAAGGTATAAAGATCATATTTCATTATAATCTTGTTTATATTTTACATCTAAGTAAGGTATAAAGATCATATATCATTATATCTTGTTTGAATGGTACATATAAGTAAGGTATAAAGATCTTATTTTATTATATCTTGTTTGTATCGTACATTTAAGTAAGGTATAAAGAACATATTTCATTATATCTTGTTTGTATCGTACATCTAAGTAAGGTATAAAGATCAGCTTTGTGCATATCTTCTTTCAAAGTACGGTAGACGATATCAGATTTATTCATATCTCTTGTAGGTGGTTTATTTAAGTAAGGTACGAGATAAGATTTATTTTTGTTTATTTGTTACATATAAATAAGATATCAGATCAAATTTATTCATGTTATTTGTCGGTATCAGCCATGCCGGATTAAACTAAAGGCAAACAATTACACTCCAAGGTAACCCAAGATTTTTTACAGCCTCACGACGAAGGGAGTTTGTTGGGACGCGATTCATCTTAAACGTACATTTAATGACGTACAGTGCTTCTTTAGGACATTTTTCCCAAGGGAAGGGGAATTTAGTATTTTTGGAGAGAGGGGAATGCCACTGGCCAGGGCCGTAGCTAGGAGAGACAGTGGGGACAAATTTTCCCTTGCGCCTCACTAGCGGGGGCACTAAAATGGGCTTTGATATAATTTACTTGATGGATATAATGGCTTTACAAGTTTATGCAGGTGGGGGGGAGGTTTTAAATAAAAAAAGTAGCTACGCCTCTGCCAGGGAGTAAAGATTGGTGCGGATGGGGGTTGTCCTGTCAGGTGACATTTTTTTTATGTTGTGGAGTGTCATTCACTGACATTATCGTGAAAGAGAGGGCGACAAAAATCTTGCGGTGTCGTTTGCGGCACTAATCTTAGCTAAGCCACTAGGCAGTGCATCAATCGGCATCAAAATTGGCAATAATATTTATCTGGATTTAGGCAAAAATTGAAGGCATCTATGGCTCTATGAGCGGAAAAGGGGGTCATGGTCTGGAAATCCCTGCCCTAAACATTGTTTGATGATATTAAAATGAAGAGTTGAGGTGGGTTTTTGTGCTGAATGTGGTAGAGTGGGTTGTGGTACTGGATGTGGTATGTTGGATTCTAGTGATGGATGTGTTAGGATGGGTTTGTGGAGCTGGGTGAGGTGGTAAGGTGGGTATTTGGGCTAGTTGTGGTAGGGTTGTTGTTGGTGCAGGATGTGAAAAGGTGGGTTAGGATCTGGATATGGTAGTTTGGGTTGTGGTGCTGGATGTGTTAGGGTGGGTTTTGGTGATTGATTTGGTAGGGTGGGTTGTGTTGCTGGATATTGTAGATGTGTTTTAGTGCTGGATGTGGAAAGGTGGTTTGTGGTGTTGGATATGGAAGGATGGTTTAGTTGTTTGATGTGGCAGAATTGGCTTTTGATGTTTGATGAGGTTGTAAGGGTTGTTGTTAGGCTAGATGTGGTAGGGTGGGTTGTGGTGTTGGAAGTGGTAAAGTATGTTTTGTTTCTTGATATGGTAGGTTGGATTGTGGTGCTAGATATAGTACGGTGGTTTTCGTGCTGGGTGTGGTAAGGTGGGTTGTGGTATTGGATGTGTTAAGATGGGTTGTGGTGTTGGATGTCTTACGACGGGTTGTGGTCCTCAGTGTGGTAGTGTTGCTTTTTGTGCTGAATGTAGATGTGAAATTGGGAGTTGTTAAAATCTTAACCACAAATTCTGGAACATTGAGTTAAAGAATTATCTTCTTATTAAATAAATGAAAATGTTGTTCAACATGATTGCTCAATATAGATTAACCTTGTTTGCTGTCTTTGATTATTCCTTCAATGTGTGGAGAAAATATAAGGAAAGGAATTGAATACGTGTTGTAGTATACAGACTTCGAATCTGATGTCATTAAAAAAATGATTTAGAGTCCGACGGGCTAGGCAAAGGTTGTACCAATAGATACAGTCTTTATCATAGTACAATAGTGATATACTCTATGCCATGGTACATTAGAACTACATTCTATGTCATCTTATATTAGAGCCACAAACACCTTTGTCTTACATCACATCAACTGCTACTAACATCTTATATAAGAGCTGCAGCTACCGGCATTATATTAGAGCTATAGCTATAGTTGTCTTAACAGTATGTAATCAAAATAACAATAACATAACAACAAAAAATTTAATCACAACACCAACCCAATATAAAGGCAAGTCAATAACAGAAAAGAAATATAACTCAATATCCCAATAGAATGGTAACTCAATACCTCATAGAATGGTAAGTCAATACCTCATAGAATGGTAACTCAATACCTCATAGAATGGTAAGTCAATACCTCATAGAATGGTAACTCAATACCTCATAGAATGGTAACTCAATACCTCATAGAATGGTAAGTCAATGGCCCAGTAGAATGGTTAATAGAAAGGATAATCATTGCACAATAGAAAGTTCAGTCAATACCCAATAGAAAGTTCAGTCAATACCCAATAGAAAGTTCAGCCAATACCCCAATATCATATAGGCTGCGACTATTCGCACCCGTGTATCAGAAGTGATAGGTTGGAGTTAAACTATCTAAAAAATTATTGCTGGGTTTGTAAGACAAAATGAGGTATCAAAGGAAAGATAATTGAATGGACCATATGTTTGTAAACCTACATCTTCAGTTTAACCAAAAAACACTACCACAAATGACATCCATTATTGACATTCGAATGGGATTTAGTCTAAAGGGACCCGGGTACGCATAGCCGCTATTGAATTCAGTTAAAATATAGTATACTACAATGTAACAATATTTATAAAGTCCAAAATAAGTAAAAATTTTAATTATTAAAAGATATATAAAATAGAGTTTGAGAAACTTTGGTGCAAATTCTCAGTTTAAAATTTTGGTTGGTTAAATATATTTTTAAAAAAAATATGACACCTCTCTCTCCCTCTATCTCTTTCCGTCTTCTTTAACTCTATACATCTAACTCTCTCTTTCTTTGTCTATTTGTCTTTTTCTCCCTCTCTCTCATACTTTCCATCTCTCTTTGTCTCCTTTTCTCCCTATCTCCCCCTGTCTCACTCTTTCTATTCTCACTCTCCCCTATTTATTATATATATCTCTTTCTCTCTCCTTTCTTTCTCTCTCCTTTCTTTCTCTCTCTCTCTCTTTTTACCGATCCCCCGTTCTCTTATTTTTTCTCTCTCTTTCTCTCTTTAATTTATTTTTTTTCTCTTTCTCTCCATTTTCCTCTTTCCCCCTCTCTCTTTCTTTCTCTCTTTTGTCTTCCTCTCTATTTCTCTTTATTTCTCTATCTCTCTCACTTTCTCTTTTTCTCTCTCATTTACTGTCTCTCTTTGTCTCTAATTTTATTATTCTTTTTTTTCTTTCTTTCTTTCTCTCTCTCTCTCTCTCTCCCTATCTCTCTCATTCCCTCTTTCTTGCTCTTTATTTATTCCTCTTCCTTTCTCTTCCCGTTTCTTTTTCCTACTTACTCTTTTTTTATGTCTCTATATTTCTATATTTTTTCTCTGTCTCCCTCTCATTCTCTCATAATGTGTAACCATTTCATAGAATTGTGTTTTTCCCTTCCCCCCTCCCCCACCTAATCTTCCAAATGACATCTTAAACAAAATAAGCCACCCTGATAGTAAATTTTCCGGAGAAGCCCAAAGTGACGTCATATTACAATTTCACATTGCTATATTAACAATTACTGGTAACTATAAATCCATTCTAAATGGCATTATTATGTGCACATAAATCAAACACAAAAATGTATTCTTTTGCACACCACAAGAGGCACACCACCTGGGACGTGACCGCACCGTACCATACTGCCAGATTGCTCCAGAAATCGATAAAAGATACGAATAGTAATTTCTTAGACTATAGACGGTGGGGGACGGTGTAGAGAAGTAGGAAGAAGGGGTGTCAATCAGATACATTTCTTAACCAGGCCAAACAGTTGGGGGCGGGCGTGTTTTGGCAGTAGCGCCTTCAAGACAGACAGAAGCCCGAATGAACACAGCACTGATATCTCAAACCCTGAGATAGAAATATGGAAGCATTTATTTTACATACACAACTTGATGACTAGCGTTATTCTCGCGTAACTGACTAGAGTGCAATGGTGTGGTCAATTGTTTTTTACATTTAATTCCCCCCCCCCCTTTACGGGGGGGGGGAGGGCATTATATCCTCGCAATGATTTACTAAATGTTTGGATTATTTCTATCAGTAAAAGACTTATCATAATGATAGATAATTAATATGATTTAGACTTGCGTCACTGAATAAGACAAAATTTTAGAGTTTAGCATACAACTTAATACAAGTCAAATTAGAATGATAGATAAATGATATGACTTAGACTTGTGTCATACACGTCATATGAGAATGATAGATAACTGATATGACTTTATAAATATTGTGTGAATACATGAGACGTGGTTTCGGTGTTGAGCATACAAGTCAAATAAAATAGACCTAAATAAAGTTCCTTTTGTCTATCACTCAGTCAAATCTTATCAAGACAGACATTTACTTTGTCTATCACTCAGCAAAATCTTATCAAGACAGACATTTCCTTTTTCTTTGTTAACCAAATTGACCGTTTCACGTGTTAGTTATTTGCCAAGGGATTATCTGTCCTTGTCGGTCCTGACCCTAGAAATTAAGTCAAAGTCAAGTCATCTAGTTAAGTCGGTTGAATACAAAAAGTATATGTTTGAAAAAATATGCTTTTAACGAAATATTTTGTTAAATATAAAGAATGTCACAAATGCCATTAATTAGATGTGACATTTCTAAAATAGAAATATACTCTTGATTCTCTCGGTTTAGAAGCCAGACACAACAAACACAAACATGGTTCAGAGGTCACACACAACAAGCACAAACATGACTCAGAGGCCCACACAACAAATAATAGTCAGAGGCCCACACAACAAATAATATTAAGAGGCCACACACAACAAACGCAAACATGATTCATAAGTCACACACAACAAATATGACTCAGAGGCCCACACAACAAATACAAACATGACTCATAGGCCGCACACAACAAACTTGCCTCAAAGGCCCACACAACAAAACAAACATGACTCATAGTCACACACAACAAACATGATTCAGAGGCCACACACAACAAACATGACTCAGAGGCCCACACAACAAACACAAACATGACTCAGAGGCCACACACAACAAACATTACTTATAGGCCACAAACATGACTCGGAGGAAGAGTGGCAGACGACTCGATGGTGATCCCGAGCCCACAGAACATAAGACCACCCAGGTCCATGACTCGCACGAGACCATAACAGTGACAGAAATCTCTAGTTATTAAAATGCAATTATTCACAGGGAGCTAAAGCCAGACGTGGCAGTTTCAGTGGACCGCCACAGCAGCGTTGATGAGAGCTCAGAATCTGATGGTGATGGTAAGTAGACCACCACAGCAGCGGTGATGAGAGCTCAGAATCTGATGGTGATGGTAAGTAGACCACCACAGCAGCGGTGATGAGAGCTCAGAATCTGATGGTGGTGGTAAGTAGACCACCACAACAGCAGTGATGAGAGCTCAGAATCTGATGGTGGTGGTAAGTAGACCACCACAGCAGCAGTGATGAGAGCTCAGAATCTGACGGTGATGGTAAGTAGACCACCACAGCAGCAGTGATGAGAGCTCAGAATCTGATGGTGATGGTAAGTAGAGCATTAGAACACCAGTGGTGTCAGCTCTGAATCTGATGATGGTTTTAAGTAGAGCATTACATCATCAGTGACTAAACGTATAATGCAACAGTGATGGTAAGTAGTCACGTATTACCATAGCGTTGACTAAAATATGTTATTTTAGTCAGTCTTGAGACCTGTAAGCATTTAAAAAATACCATCTTTAAACATAAGAGTTATTTATCCATCTAACACAGCTTTAAAAATGATATCACCTTCCTTGACATAGACATGAAATATCTTATTTAGTTAAGATGACTTTGATATAAATATATTTGTCATCCTTTTCCCCACAGAGTGCGGGCCGCTTGTCGGGATCATGGGGTCGGCACATTCTCTGAGCACTTGTCATGTGACCATTTTATTATTTGCATGCCGGGCACCTGGCTGGACATCCCACCTCACGTGATGGCGTGTCCGCCAGCGACCCAGTTCGATGACCGGCTTAAGATCTGCAACTACGCATCCAGCGTGGACTGCCACATGTGAACTGATAGAATGACTGAGGTGGCAAATGGACTATTGGGTCGCCAGCATTGGGCAACTGGACCACGGCCACCTATCAAGTGAAGAGGCACCTTCGAGTACGTTGGAAGTTTGTCTGATGACAAAAGAATCATAGCTGTTTATAGATACAAATGTTTTTAATTATTTTTCTTTCTTCCAATATTTGATAAAAAAATTTACTAAATAAGAATATGTTATCTCGCCATATGTCATGACACAACATCTCACCACATGTCATGACATACTACATCTCACCACATGTCATGACATAATACATCTCGCCACATGTCATGACATACTACATCTCACCACATCTCATGATATAATACATCTCGCCACTTTGGTTTTTAATCTAACCCCCTTCGTTTGACAGCTTACACATTATCTCAATATTAACATTTGCTTACACAAAACATCCCCAATTTAAGATTTGCTTACACAAATGATGTGCAGTGATACTGTTATGGACTATGATGTCTATATCAGAACCCTCATTAAATTTCGACATGCGTGAATCTGATACATAAATGTCACAGCTATTTTAAGTAATGCCCGAGATAAAAATAAAGAAAAATCTGTTGAAAATAAGAAATCAGAAATATGAAACTACAAAACAGAATTAGGGAACAACAAAATAAAATAGAAACTGAGACATTAAGACATACGTCTAAAATAAGATGAGTAAGTAACAGGCGGAGATTTGACAGGCACCAATCACGTTTGTATTTTAGAATGTAATATTGACAGTTTTGAAATTCCTTATTTGCTGGAGTTGTTCATTGATGGAGAAACGGCTTTCTAATGTCCAGTCGATTCAAAATCGAGGTGGTTGGTTTTATGATTTGTCAAACACGGAGCAAAAAACGCAATTATAGAATGTTAATCAAGCAAGGACGATACATTCACAATACAAATTCAGTAAGATGTAAGCGGAAAACCCCCATTAAAAACTAGAATTTTTGAGTGATTCCTGAAGCTGAATTTATAATAATTAACATATAAATTTACCAAGTGTTATCAGGGTTTCAATCTCTCCGGGGTTGGGGGGGGGGGGCAGCGCCCCCCCCCCGGGGAAAGTCAAGTGTCCCCCATAGCAAAATGGGGACAACAATATAACAATTATATATTTTTTATTTATAGCGACTACATTACCTTTTTAAAAAAGTTTTAAAAGAAGAGTATCTGGTGCCTTTAACCGATTACAATTAGTGGAATCTATGAAATATCGCTATGCTGGATAATATCGTACTGGCCGCTCCAGCCCATGTCTTACTTTCTGTAGTTCGCATAATATATCGGTATTTTTAAAGATTTTAATAACACGGTACTTAATTACCTTTTCATCAATAAAAAGGTGTACAATATTAATAATAAGTTCTTGCCAAGTGTCACGGTCAGATTGTGGGGTTACTTGGGGGGGCGGGAAAGTGAGTGCTCGTGATATTGGCTATATTTTTCCACGAGTATGACCGTCTTGGCAGGGGGGGGGGGCCCAGGGGAGAAAGTGTTTGTTGTGAGTGGTGAATGAATGTGAACATTTTTCTTGTTATCACGAGTGCATGGGCAATAATGGTATAAAAGGAGAGACAGATTATTATTAGAGGGAGAACGATTTATTATTGCGTGTGGATTTTCGACCAGAATGTGTTTTGAGTGATGTTGGACATAGTGCAAATTTGTAATTCTTTTGTGTAGGCTATCTATTGGAGTTTTTGGCCATTCTACCTGACTTTTCCATTATACTGTGATGAAGTAATAAACATATTCGATGACTCTTAAACGAGGTTGAGTGGTTTTTCCTTTTAAACTATCGGCTTTATAGGAGCCAGGAAAATGTACAAGTACCAGCTTTCCAGAAGCTTAAGAAACGGAGTTGTAGACTCTGAACGATATTCTGTGGCTACAGAAGGGACCTAATCTCCTAGACAACGTACTTTTCGCCACAGTGGGGGCCCGTCGAAGCCAGCCCGTCGAAGCCAGCCCGTCGAAGCCGTCTCAACCCTAATAATCAAATCCTACCATCGCCACAATGAAGGCCCGCCAAAGCCATATTACCTAATACCATCGCCCACAGTGAATTCCCGTCGAAGCCAGCCCGTCCGAACCATCCAAGCCCACCATCAGACACAATGGGAGCCCGACCAAAGCGAGCTGAATCCTACCATCACCCACAGGCCCGTTAACGCTAGCCGACCGAACCATTCAGGCCTACTATCGCTCACAGTGAATTCCTGTCGAAGCCAGCTCGTCGAAGCCAGCCCGTCCGAACCAGCCAAGCCAATGTGTCTTTTCGCCACAGTGGTGGCCCGGTAAAGATAGCCGTGTTGCGGAGATCAGTCTCTGGGAAATTGTGAAATACCTAAAGACAGACAGCACAAAGATTTACATGAGACCTGTCACTATTGAAGGTTCATTTAAGCCTATCTTCGTCCACAGTGAATGCCCGTCGAAACCAGCCGTTCTATCCAAGATAACATGAGAATTGTCAAGAATTGGCCCGTCGAAGCCAGCCCGTCCGAACCATCCAAGCCTACCATCGCTCACAGTGGGGCCAATCCAAAGCCAGTGATACCAGAGATTCATAAGTTACAATGTTTGAATGACAATTGTTTTCAATAATGTCAATTTTGCTGTCCGGTACATCGCTGCCGCTGCTGTTCCGTTGATCCTGTCACCAGCCGCTGCTTTACTCTGATCCTGTACCCGCCGACCATGTATCCAGTTGCTACCGATGTTCCTGATGTTGCCTTTTCCTGCCGTTCCTGTTCTTGATGGTTCCAGTACCCGCTGTTCCATTACCCGCTGTGCCAGTACTTGCTGTTCCAGTAACCGCTGTTCCAGTACTTGCTGTTCCAGTAACCGTTGTCCTTGTGTGACTGCTACTGCACACCACCACTACTAATTGATGTTGCAAGGAGCAAGCCACCTACGTACAAGTCCGGGTAATTAAGTTCATTTATATTTATTGATATATTGTTAAATTATGCTAAGCTCTTTTGAATTGAGGAGATTTCTGTAAACAGATTTTTTTGGGGGTTGCAAAATTATTGTTGGAGAATATAAATATTTGTATACCTTATATTCAAATAATACCTTATAAATCGAAATCGTTAAAATGAAAACGATCCCAGAAATTAAGCAGGAGGCCATAGATATAGGATTAGAAGGAAAGGATATTATTAAATATGCCGTGGATAGATTAAAAGAGTTAGAAAGGGAACAAGAAAAAGCCATTCGCGACAAGGAAATTAATGATAAAAAGTTAGAATGGGAACGTAGAAAAGCAGAAGAGGAACATAGGCGAGCCCAAGAAAAAGCCATTCGCGACAAGGAATTTAAGGATAAAAAGTTAGAATGGGAACGTAGAAAAGCAGAAGAGGAACATAGGCGAGCCCAAGAAAAAGCCATTCGCGACAAGAAATTTAATGATAAAATAGCAGCAATGAAAAAAAAAGACAGCAGAACTAGAAGCAAAAACAGAAAGATTGAGGTTAGAGGCAGAAGAAAGGCACGCTCGTAAAGAAAAGGAAAAATTAGATCGATTAGCATTAGCTAATAAAGAAAAAGAAGATAGAGCTAAAAAAGAAACGGTAGACGAGAAAGAGAAATTAGATGAAGAGTCAAATGTGCACAATACAAGTGTACTAACTTGTTCAGAAAGGGGGCAATTTTCAATAGATAAGGCTATAGAGGGGGATAACAAGGGTAAACATATTTTCAAGGGGGGAGTAGACAGAACGTCGTATTTGTCGAACGAGGGACCAAGGACAGAAAGTAAGACAGCAAAAAGGCACACCCATAGAGGAAAGGAAAAATTAGATAGATTAGCTTTAAAAAAAAAAAGACAAAAAAGATAGAAAATTCCAAACATGGTGTGAAAATGAGAGAACATCATTAGAAATAGAGAGATACTTAGATACACATTTAAGGGGATACATTTTGGCAAAAGAAAATAGTGATCATGATTATTATGACAGTGACTGTAGTGAGTGGGGAGGGGAAAATTGGATTAGTGGTGTAATTAGCGACAGTGATTATAGTGACTGGTCAGAAGAAGAAGATTATGATTACGGGGCAGAAAGGGAAACGGAAATAAATCAATTTAGATGGAATTACAAGAAGAAGGCTTGGGAAACTATAGATCCAACTATAAAAGAGGTCAATAGGAATATAAAGAAAAATGATGAACCGGAATTTTTTCAGTTTAGTATAAGTGACGAATATTTTGAAGACACAGTTAAGCTGAATACTTTTGATAGTGATGATGGGTTAGAGAAGGTACAAGATGGCTATCGCCCTGACAACAAGAGTGAACAGAGTATAATTCATGGTTCAGGTTATGAGTTTGATAATAATAGTGATTATGAATTTAGTTATAGTGATATTTACCAGGGTGATTTTGATGATTATGAACCAAGTGTTACGGATACTTTAGATGGTAATTTTGATAAGACTACTGTTATTGATGACACTAATTGTGAATTTGATGCTAGTTTTGATTTAGAACCCAGTATTTTTGAGGCTTTGTATTGTGACTTTAATAATATTCATCATGAACCTAGTGTTAGTGATACTTCATGTGGTCATTTTGATAAAACTGATGATAGGGAAACTAATGCTATTGTTAGGTCACATGGTGACTTTGATGCAAATAGTGAGTATAAATCAAGTATTATTGATGCTTCCCGTGATGATGTTAATTGTAAAATTCATTACGAACACATTGTTACTGAGTTTTCACCTGGCAAGGTGGAAACTATTATTGATTGTGAATTTATGGTTAATGAATCTCCACATATGGATGTTGATAAAGTGCCTGAGGTCTATTGTGCACCAACTATTTTTGATGATATAGATAACACACCCACTGGGGTTGAACCAAGTATTGATTCTCCACATATGGATGTTGAGAGATTGCCTAAGATTTATTGTGTACCCAGCACGTTAGATAATTTAGATAACACACCCACGGGTGCTGAATGCATGAACCACCTACCGCTTCCAAGCAAGCGAGGTGTCATGAATAACTGTGATGATTTAGATAACACACCCACGGGTGTTGAATGCATGAACAACCTACCGCTTCCAAGCAAGCGAGGTGTCACGAATAACTGTGATGATTTAGATAACACACCCACGGGTGTTGAATGCATGAACAACCTACCGCTTCCACGCAAGCGAGGTGTCATGAGTATAACTGAGTCAAGCTTCGGTAACCATGAAGTGGAGACCGTAACATTGACCAGTATAACGACCATTACATGTCGTCAAGGTGAACTTTGTAAAAAGTTCACAAAAACCCCTGAGTCAAACTCAGGCGAGTTATTTGTTGAGGAGGAGGGAAGAGAGCAGGTTTCAACTGCTCCAGAGTTGAACTTTGCAATGACTGAGTTGTCAGACATTAATATTGAAGACGTGCTAGATAAGAAATGTGATGATATACAATATTTTACTTTTAATGATATTCAAGATATGCCTGTTAATGTAAAATGTTTCCTACTATTGAACCATGATAATTGTGTGTCAAATGAGGGGGTGAGGACATGGACAAATTACGGTTGTCACGAGGTAGAGGTGGTGGATTTGTCAAGTTCAGTCCCGAGACGGGGACGTAGATTCAACAAGGTTGAATTCATTTCCAATGAATTCACGTGGAGTTATGAAGGCCATAGCCCAATCGGGGAAATTTGTAGTGTGGGTGACACAGGTTACTCAAGACTTGAGAACCGTGAGTCCAGCTTTGACTGTGACAATTGTGTTCAGGAAAAAGTGGTTGGCCTTGATCACGGGGATGTTGAAGAGGTGAGCATTGTCCCTGAGGTGAGGTTAAGGGAAATAAATATTTTTGTTTTTGATAACATTGTTAATAAATTATGTCATGTGGGGGTCAGGGAGAAACATTATGTTGTTGAAAAATTTGATTTTGTTGTGGAGGTGAGGGTTTTCCATGAGTTGGGAGGTGAAGATTGTTTGTTTAAAATGATATTGATGTTACTTTTGTATATGGACAATGTGACGAGCTTGTTGAAACATGTGAGATTTTACAGCGGAGTTGTGAGCTGGGGAAAAAATTTGCACGCTTTCAGGCTACCGTCTGACAAGCGGAATATCCCGCCATCATAAATTTAATTTGCAGGCTGGACAAATCATGGCTGTCCACACAGGCCCAGATGTTGACAATTTTTTTTTCTCTTTTTTTCACATTTCAATTAATAAAGAATGTTTCGAAGTACTGTAAACATTTAAATATTTGTAACAATGTATTGACATAAATACTCCATTTGATTTTGAATAACAATGAGATGATACCGATCGTGATTAATTTACCTTTTGCTATATGTGTTTCATTATAATTGTCATAATTCTATTGTGTATTGCCACGTTCTTACCATTTACTTTCAATTTAGAAATGGTGACAAAAATGTCTCATATTACATTTTTTGTTATTACTGATTCATTTGTACATATCTATTTGATCTTTGTATGCTAGTATTGATGTCATATACGCAGAACATGCACACGACCTGACCGTTGTTGTTTTATATAAACTCGCAACATTGGGTTTCACCTAATGTCACTCGTGAGGAGGGGGGTGTCACGGTCAGATTGTGGGGTTACTTGGGGGGGCGGGAAAGTGAGTGCTCGTGATATTGGCTATATTTTTCCACGAGTATGACCGTCTTGGCAGGGGGGGGACCCAGGGGAGAAAGTGTTTGTTGTGAGTGGTGAATGAATGTGAACATTTTTCTTGCTATCACGAGTGCATGGGCAATAATGGTATAAAAGGAGAGACAGATTATTATTAGAGGGAGAACGATTTATTATTGCGTGTGGATTTTCGACCAGAATGTGTTTTGAGTGATGTTGGACATAGTGCAAATTTGTAATTCTTTTGTGTAGGCTATCTATTGGAGTTTTTGGCCATTCTACCTGACTTTTCCATTATACTGTGATGAAGTAATAAACATATTCGATGACTCTTAAACGACGTTGAGTGGTTTTTCCTTTTAAACTATCGGCTTTATAGGAGCCAGGAAAATGTACAAGTACCAGCTTTCCAGAAGCTTAAGAAACGGAGTTGTAGACTCTGAACGATATTCTGTGGCTACAGAAGGGACCTAATCTCCTAGACAACGTACTTTTCGCCACACCAAGTCTCAACCATGCGCAAATCTATTTACAAATTATATTTTTCATCATAAAGCAGTTCTTTAAAAGTAGGGATAAGTGCAAATTATAAATTGTATGACTGCATTGATCTTTAAAAAATAAATACACTTATTCCATTCCATGTGAGTTGAGTTATATAAAATGTAAACATTAAATATTAGATAATTCTTTTTATTAAGAATTTAACGGGCGCATGCAAAAAATACACATTTCATCAATTTTATATGGAAGGTGCTTGTGTTTTCTTTTAATGTGCTACTTTTGTAACAATGTTTCCTGCATAACAGAGGTTCAACAAATACATAGCCTATATTTATTACGCCCCACCTATTTGCGCGAATTTTTTAAATTATAATTTTTTTCATAATGAAAATCTATCAGATTTGTTGGTACTAGTTTTAGAAAAAATTCGTATTCCTAATTTGTTCAATTTAAAGAAAAATCTGTGGATTTGGTAAAAAAAAAAAGTGTTTTATTTCATATCTAAGAGTCAATTTGTGAATAATCTGAAAAATGTTATGGTGTTTTAAAATTACAAATAATCATTTCAATCAACTGAATTCTAGGTAATATATACTTTATTTGCATACGATTTCCCTAAGATAAAATCACACATTAATAAATATATAGTGTCTTTTGTAAACAACTCATATCTTCTTAAAATAGTTAAGCCGTTCATAAACGATTTATAAAAATGAACAGTTTTCTAAACCCTTAAAAATGTAAAGACATTTCTAATTAACACGTTTTTTTTTTCGTTTTGATCCTGATAAAATTTGGAAATATTTAGAAAAAGTGTTTAATTATTATAAGTAAGTTGTTTGTTTTTTTTCATTTGCGTTCAGCATTTAAAATTATGTTTGCAGTGCTTTTTAGTGATGGAACCCTTTTTAATTTTTTTTTCTTTTTTTTGTGTGTGTTGAAAATTCATTTATTATTTGCGTAGTTACAAAATAATGTAAATTAAAAATAAAAGCCATATTACTATTTTTAGTAATATACACTTTTTTTTTTTGCATAGCACAAGCAGGTCAAACACTTTTCCGTTTTGCCCCCCCCCCTCATTTTTGCACCCTGCATTGAAAGATAATAATTAAGAAAATATCCTCATCACATCTTTAGCCCATAAAATATGCGAGGCACTCAGCATCGTAACGGTTCCTGGATGCACACGATGGTTCTGTTGTTGTTCGTCCGTCAACATTGACTAGGACCATCCAGTCTTACAGTTCAAAATTCATCAGCGCCATCGATTTCCACCCATGAAAAGGATCGTCGATTTTGGTATAGATAGATACACTGCCTACACCCCTTAGCTACGCCTATGGCCACTGGCAAATGACACAGCCCCGTCCCCCGAAAATCTGAAATGCCCCCCCCCCCACCGGAAAAAATGTCTGATTGAAACACTGTGTGTAATATAACAAGTCTCAAATATGATAAGAAGTTTGATATAAAACAACTTTCTAGATACGATTTTTAAACAACTTTTCCCTTATTTTATGTACCACGTATGAAATTATTTTATGAACGGTCATTTTTTGTTTGTTTTGGGTTTGAGATTTCCTTACAAATTTTAACACGATTGAAAAAGGGAGAGTACAATTACATTTTAGATAAGGGGTTAACTGTCCATTTGAAAATGATTTTAACCGCATATGGATCCGTACAAATTTTTTTCGATTTTGAGAAATAAACACTTCAATGTAATGCCAAGTACAAATGTATAGTACAAATAGACATTGTTGCTCTGTGAAAGGGGTGATAGGAGTAGTATGTAATGTCGAAATGGGGTAATATTTTTGGAGGTTTTTGGAGGGTTGATTAAGGGGTGATAATCCCTTAATTACTTTTAAATCTTGTTGTTGTACGATGATTTTTAATGTTGTAATAATAAATAATTACCTTTGTTGTTATTAAAATATATTTAAAATGGATTATATATTTTTTATTGTAAATTTAAAATTAAGTTTTCACAATTTTCATAAAAATTTTTTTTACCTTAAAGGGGCACGAATAGTGGTAGTGTGTAGTGTATGCACACTAATAAATAATTTTAAAGCACATGACATCTAAATTATTTCTCTAGCGTAGAAATCAGCTGTCAGTGAGCCCCTTTACTGAAAATAATTATTTATTTTGTGATTATTTAGATTTGTTAAATTAAGGTCATGTTTAAGAAAAAACTAATTGTAGTTTAGGGGCACGAAAATGGATAAGCTAGGCGTAAAATTCATATCAGATAGGGTTGTGAACGTAGGTTTTAAAATTGCCGCTGCTTACTTACAGGTTTGTCTTTGTTATCCATATTAATATTACTGGGATTGATAAATCTATCTATAAGTTTATCTTCGACTATGACAAGTTCCACTGTGTCAATCAATACAGAGTGATCGTCTACGAATCTTCAACTCTGCTACTCTCGTCTTAAAAAACTTCCATTATATTTCCTGCAACGTGACTATAAAATAAACTCTACTAGATTTTCGTCACTCGGTTATTGAATTGCTATCTCATTAAGGACAGCAATGTCCCGACAAGGTCCTTTTCCCCCGACGCCTAGCTCATGTCTCTACCCACTTATTAGACAAAATCCATTTCCCCCACTTGCTTATGTCTTTACACACTTATTAGACAAGATCCTTTTCCCCCGACTTCTAGCTCATGTCTTTACACACTTTTTAGACAAGATCTTTTTCCCGCGACTTCTAGCTCATGTCTCTACACAATTATTAGACAAGATTCTTTTCCCCCGACTTCTAGCCCATGTTTCTACACACTTATTAGACAAGATTCTTTTCCCCCCACTTCTAGATCATGTCTTTACACATTTATTAGACAAGATCTTTTTCCCGCGTCGTCTAGCTCATGTCTTTACACACTTATTAGACAAGATCCTTTTCCCGCGACTTCTAGCTCATGTCGCTACACACTTATTAGACAAGATTCTTTTCCCCCCACTTCTAGATCATGTCTTTACACATTTATTAGACAAGATTCTTTTCCCCCGACTTCTAGCTCATGTCTGTACCCCATTTTTAGCATCTATCAAGTTGAGTTTTTTTTCTATCACTGATGGCTCATCTAACACAACCGATGATCTTCATGAACATTCCCTTTTACCAGCTAACAACAAAACTCATTGCTCGAATCTTTTCGTGATAATTGTTCCCCTAATGTCCACTTGGTGTCTCCTTGCCTTCCAAGCTATCTTGTCTTCCATGTACTAGACATAAACTCTGCCGATGACAAGTTCACTTCTACATCTATTGTACTTTAGTGCGGTACCTACGCCCATCCTTTCCCTTCTCAGCCCTGGTCATTTGTGAAATATTCATAGGGACAAAGTGCAAATAATAATATTTTTTTAGTATAAATTAATATTTTCTAGAGGGAGTATGTGACCCACCTTGACTCATGCTGCGGACGCTCATGCCCCCGCCCCCCCTTGCTAGTTTATTTAAATATTTAACTACTTAAAGATTTCCCATTCGAACGGGAGTTTCCGAAATTATTGATGTAACCACCATTTTGAAAGTCTTTCGAAGCTGGTCTTTTGTCTAGAGAATACGTGTTTCCAAAGGTGGGAACTTATATCAAATGTAATTATTTGTTGTTGCACTAAAGGTAGTGAGATTATGTACCCATTTCAGGGATAACAATTGTTATAATAAACATTATTAGATAACGTTGTACTCATAACAGGGATGACAACTGTTATAATAACCATAATGAGATTATGTTGTACTCTATCATGGATGAAAACTGTTGTAATAAACATAATGAGATTATGTTGTACTCATATCATGAATGACGACTGTTATAATAACCATAATGAGACTTGTAGTACTCATATCAGGGAAGACAATCATCTGCAAATTAACGGATAGTCCGTAAAGTTTAGACAGATACAATGCATACGTCTGTAAAACGTTAAGCTTGTCTTTAAGAAGACAAAATGGAATTGTACAAACGCTTTTGATGTTAACCAAACGAAAAATATCGTCATTTAAAAAAAAAATTGCAACTAGATTCGATAATTCATGTGTTGATGTTTAGAGTTGTAGATCTAAAAGCGATATTACAATCGTTTATTATCAATATTATAACAGAATAGACAACTAGAAGCGTTATTATAATCGTTTGTTTTCAATATCAAAATAGAATAGGCAACAATTTTCTAACAACTTTTTGGGGAGGGGTGAACGCCCCTGGTACCAATGACGTGGTACATGGGACAATTTGTTGCTTGGCGTTTGAAAATCCTTAGAGAACTATTGCACAGTGGTTCTAAAATTTTGTTTTGTGAACCAGCACTAGGCATCGAGTCTAAAATTTCCCGTCGACTCAAAATAAGACAAACATTTGAAAAAAATTTAATGACGCTGAACAGACAATAATAAAAAATATTTTAGAAAGCTAGATCGACAAGCTTCAAATGACATTGGCTGATAGAGTAATGTCAGATTGGCTGATAGAGTCATGTCAGATTTGCTGACAGAGTACCGTCACATTTGCTATAAGAGTCCTGTCACATTGGCTGCTAGAGTCCTGCCACATTGGCTGTATATAGCAAGTATCAAATTTTAAATAGAGTCTTGTCACGTTGGCTGATCGCGGATTACAAAACTATACATGACATATTGAAGGTAAAAAGACGTTAAATGAATAAATCTGCTTTTCGTCCATGTTGGAGTAAGAAATGTATACTCGGGTCCGTCCAACTTAAAGGTTTGAGAAAAATGTAATAGAAAATAGTAAATATATTTAATATATATATAAATTAAGGATTGTATTACTTTAGCCCTAATTTTTCATAAACTTATTTGAACAATTTGAATAAGCTTTAAATCTTGACATTCAAATACTTTTTTTTTTTAAATTCTGTCAATTTAACATCGCGGCCATCTATAAATGACGTCACCAGCCTTGAAGTGGGAGGTTTCACGCATTTGTATACTTTTTGTTACAAATTTGTGATGGTGTGGGAGGGGTTGAAATTGTCGGCCCACATAGTGTGACGTCATTTATGGAGGACCTACTCCTTAAACTCATTACGTAAACTTTAAAATGGAAATTTTCATACATTTCCATTGCTATTTTTATCAACGATTTCTATGTGTATGTGTGCGTGTGTGTGTATTAGACAGAACTAATCTATGAAATCCCACCAAGCTGTTGTCTATTTATAAATTGTTGAAAAGGAAACGTGGTTATGTTGAAAATAATACATTAGGATTCTTAGATACTTTGACAATCATTTTTGATTACGAACAATAAGTGTGACATACTATTTCTATCAGTGATTCTCAAAGTGGCATGTGGTCAGTAAAATGCTCAATTGTTTTATGTGGTCGCATGTATAACAAAATGGAGCAGTGGGGAAGAATATTTGGAAAACGTACTTAAATTAAAATGATAAATAGCGAAGTCAAAACAAAAACTAGTTTGATTATTGGAAATTTTTATTGGCCTCGAAAAAAATCTATTACAGCATATATTTCCAGATAAAATATATTATTGCGACACAAAGTTAATCTTTCTAATATTCCAAATAGCAACAATTATAAACAGAAATTTAGGAAAAACACGAAAATGGAAAAACAAAACATTTATAGCTTAGACCCGTGTGTAATATTTTGTTTTGCATTAGACCAACATTAAAAATAGTAGCAGCCACTATAAAAGTACGCAGTCCTCCTTACTTTTCAATTAGTCGTACCACTAGGAAATAACGAAGTCTTCTTTGACTATAGTCTACGTGTATCATTTTTAATATAGCTTACATATATCATTGATTTGAAAGGAAACACTGCATACAAACTTTACTTAAATAATGATGGCATTGTTAATGTATAAATGAACTTGTTAAGCATTCTCTGGGAACATAAGATTCATTTTGAGGGCTTAATACAAATATATGACAACTGACAATTATAAGTAAATCTACAAACTACACCATAAACCAATGAATCACCTGGATCCCCTACTTACCAAACCATCCATTTGTTCCTGACTCTTCCACCTGGACTCCCTGCTGACAGACTGTTATATTTATCACTGCTATATCTAACACAAGAACATTTAACTCATCTACACAGATTATTGTTTAGTTTTTTAATGGTAAGTCACAAGAAACACAACATGGCTTCTCATATCCGAGTACAATAAAAAAAAAATGTTTTTCTAGCATTTTTGCTGCGTAATAAGGGGGGGGGGCTGCAATCAGGTTAGCACAATAGGAAATTAGTAAAACACAGTAAGGTTAAACATGAAAGAAGGAACGCAACAAAACAACGAACGTGTCGGCAGTAAGCCTTCATCAGCGAACAAACAGAAAAAACGAATAAAATTTTAAAATAGTATAGAACTTAGCTGAGAAGTAGTGTCCAAGACGGTAGCAAAAGATTTGCGTAAAGTGTAGCTCTTTCGGAATTAAAAAGATCGTACGAGATATTGTAATCGTCCACTTAGTGGATGTTGTTTTGTTGTCTGAGGAGGAACCAAACTCAGTAACACAACCTAATTAACCAAGTAAGGAGCTCCAACTAAAGCTCAAATAACTGGAGCTAGAAAAAGATAGGGATCTTAAACAAATGGAGCTAGATCCTCAGAAAAAAAGGAATGAGAGCTTAAACAAATGAAGTTAGAGCTACAGAGAGAAAACGAAGAAAAAGTAATGAAATACAAATAAAAATAAAAGAAATGAAAATAACGGCCAATTTGGGGGCAATGGAAAATAAACGCACGGCTCATGCTGGCAGGGTTGCGATGCAATTAAATTTAACAAAGTAATAGCTAAATTTACAGAAAAAGAGATGGACCAATATTTTGCACAGTTTGAAATAACTGCCCAAAATTTTAAAATTCCTAAAAGTATATAGTCTACCTTAATGCAGTCTGTTCAGACTGGTAGGTCAGCCGAAGTTTTTGTGTTCTGGAACGCGGAACAGCGTGAGGACTATAACCTTGTTAAATCCTTAATACTTAAGGCTTATGAAATTTCCCCGAAGCCAACTGTAAAAAGTTTAGGCATCAAGTGGAAACGGGATGGCAAAAATCATGTCGAGTTTCTACGGGAAAAGGAACGACTCCTGGAAAAATGGCTGCATGCAACGAACACCGACACAGACTTCAAACAGTTCAAGAACCTCATTCTGATTGAGGAGTTCAAGAATTGTGCTCATGAAGAGGAATGAACACATATTGCAGACTATGGCAAAGGTGTTGCGCATACGGCAACAGTGTTAGCTGATGACTTCTCCTTCTCACATCAACTCTCAAAGAACAATTTGACACCAAAAAAAGACAGGCACAACAGAGCAACATCATCGACATACAGAAAACCTCAACAAAAATCATATAACTACGGTACAAAAACTGGTGCAAAAGACACAAGAGACTACTGTAAAAAAGAAGGAAATACGAGGGATGAGTGTTGGAAATTCAAGGAGAAAACTCAGAAGACAACACATCCAGGGATAACACACAGAGTCTCCACTTGTAGGTCTCGTCATAAATCTGAAAACGCATTTTCAAAATTTAAAAGTGTTTGCTCTCCAGATGTCCATACAAACGTCAAAGAGGTTTGTCACGAATCATCAAAGAAATTCATTTTGAACAATAAGGCTATATTTACCGACTCCAGCCAAATTCCTGCTTTGACTGCAAAATTCATGAGCTTGTCGCCAAGATCCTTTTGCTCCAAGAAGAGGTCTACCTCCAGACGGTGTTTTACCGAGGACGTGAGTGTAAATTTTAACGACTCTACACAGAATTTTACTCCAACAAGACTTTACCTACCAAGGTCCAAAATTCTACATCAGAAAATACTGATGTCATACAAAACTGCATGCCTTTCTTATTGGAAGGATTTGTATCACTATCATGAAATTTTTACAGTCTATTACCAATCAAAATCTTACGAGATACAGGTGCTCCACAGACCCAAGAAGAAGCTGAGCAATTTCCTTTTATGACATGCTTATGAGTCGTGATACTATTTTTAAAAAAAGCATTCAATAATAATTTATTTTTAAGGAGAAAATTGATAATCAACAAATGCTATAAAAATAAAATAATTAATATAAATAAAAAAAAAAAATATCATTGCATCCCCTTTCAAAAATGTGCATATAGTATTGTTTTGTTAGATATAAATTTATAATTTTATAGTAAAATAAATATTATTATTACAATCATTTACGGAATGTTCAGAAATGTATGCTCAATTTACACCATATAATACTTCAAATATCAAAATATCATCTTTTTGGTTTTAAAAAATTAATAATCATCTTAAATAACACTTAAACGTAAGAATGTTGGCTTGTGTAAAAATAAATACATACAATTATTATAGATTACTCGCCAAATTACCCAGCATGCCGGGGATTACATTATGAAATAAAACTGTCGTTTCAAATGTAATGACAGGCAACGCCGGGTTTATTGACTAGTAATAAATAACCCTCGGAATGAACGTTATAATTTAACTCTAGTAATAAATCATAATATATAGCTCAAAATATCAAATGACTTTTAGATATTCCTAATGTACGTCTAAATCCTTCACGATGTCTGCTCAGATCTCTCTTTCAAATTTCATGATTTCTACTCCCGCCAATAAAATGAGTCCTCTACTTCGCGCTTTTATAAATTATCCCTTCACCCAAGAGACTACTGTTCATTAAATGTTTTAATTTGGCCTGTAAGAGATATAATTTAATGTAATCAAAACAGGCGGAGTCTTAAAAATGTATTAAATGTATAATTTGATGATCAACTTCTAGATGTTTCAAATTATGTAATTAGACAATCAATTTTTAACAATTAATAAGAAGCTTTTATAATTCAAAATAGACTGATTGAAAATATAAATGCTTTATGAAAAAGTAAAACAAATTTAAAAACCTCACTTTGATAAAATTAACAGAACTCATAACAATTCTTTAAAATTTGTTATTTTCATATTCATACAAATTATTTGTTTGTTTTTTTAGTTGTGTACATTTCATTTGACTAAGGCAATCCATAATAAAACATTGTGTGTACATTTCATTTGACTAAGGCAATCCATAATAAAACATTGATGTCAATTAATTTTACTAATATAATTCATGACTATATGTGTATTTCAGAGAACTTTCGATCTATATTCGTTGTTTGGATGGTAACACTGTCTTCAACGCGTATTTCACCAATCAAGTAACAGAAAACTCGACGATGATTATAGTCCTTGCTCTTCTACTGATCTGCTACTTCGATTTCCCTTTCTCTCATCTCGCACTCAACTCTGACTTTCCTGGTTGTCTCTCTCTCTCTACTGAAGTCTCCTGAGTGTACGAACCTGACTGTCCCTAACTCCTGTCCGGCTGACTTCTAACTCCCGACTGTCATTTTTTCCTGTCCGGCTGAGTTCTCCCCTGGTCCCGTCTAACGGTCCCTTTTTATAAGTACTCCAATTGGGACATGGCGTTTCTAGAAATTCCTTCCCATGGCTAACCTAATTCTACATCTCTGGTACCAAACTTTTTCTAACGGCCCCTTTACTTTAAGTGGACATTAACTAGCCCTAATGTACTTTAACGATCATACTAACCTCGTCAAAGTGATATCAATGTTTGGTCAGTCTCCGTTCTGTACCACCCAGATCAACTACCAAAGTCTAAACACTCCACAGTATTATGTTAAACATGTTTAAGCAAAAAAATTTTTTGAAAGATAAAATATTCAAAATTAAATCTGCATATTATACTTTGTTGTTTTCCTTAAAGTGTGAAGATTGTGTATATTTCAGAAAAAATAAATGAGCCAATACAATTTGCATAATTATTATTATTTTAATAAATAATAAAACATGAGATTATAAATCCTCTATCAACAGATTTCATGAAAAGTAAATATCAGTTATTGAAGAAGGGAACAAATAAATAAAATATTATATCAGCCATTGACAATGAATAATTCAAGATTAAATGGAGCATATACACTACAAGAATGTTCAAGCAATATGAACACGAGTGACCTATCTATTGGCAAACCTGAAGTAAATTACAGTTTAGACTATAATGTATGTAAAAGTGAAGATATTTCTTGCAGTCAGACACAATCGAAACATTTGGACTCTGATGTTTCTAAAAGTAAAGACACTTCTGACTGTGAGACACAATTAAAGCATATGCACAAATCAGAAAATTATTCAGAAGTATTTGTACCTCCACATAAAAGAATAAAGGTAAACAATAATTTTAAATTTATGACATATATTTTTTTATAAATGAGTAACCATTGACTTTAACCTTTTGACATATATTTATATGCTTATGTAACTGATTATTTTAACATTATGACATATTTTTTATCAATTGGTAACAATCGAATTTAACCTTATGATATATATAATTTATATTAATGGGAAATACAAAGGCAACTAGCAATGAATTCTATTAGTTCATTAATTTGTCAGATTGTATTTAAATAATGGGAATACAATTAATGTACAAATACAAAATCTCTGTATCTCTTAAAAGAATTCTACTTACACCAAGACTTTCTTTAAAGGCACCTCACATAGTCATGTAAAAAAGTATCTTTCTTTTCACCTTATTATATCAAAATTCAAGTTCTCTTCATGCATTGTATGGTTAGTGCTCTATTTCTTTATGGGTTTCAAAATTTTACGGGAAATGCTTATTTACAAAATAAACAAAAGTAATAGGAGAGTCCCATACAGGAAAAATACCTTAATAATAATTTATTCAATTGGATACTAAACTTTAACTTAAGCTTACTAGAGGACAATATGGAGACCATTGATTACATAAACTCTATTATTACAGGAGGATACCACAAATATTGCCTGTTAAAAATTATAAACTTTCTGCACCAAATATTAATTGAACCAAATGGACTCAAATGACTATGTACACGATATAATATAATTTATATAAAAAATCATATATATATATTCTATTGACTAGCACTAGATTTTAATTAAATAAAACAGTAGAACATAGGTATGTTGAAGCTTGAATGCAGCCCTTCAATTATTATCATTAAATTAAAATTATTAATAATGGCCTTAGCTTTTTGAAAGTAGACTAATTGTAGTATGGTTAATTTAGTATAGTCTATTTAGTATAGTCTATTTAATATAGTCTATTTAGTATGATCTATTTAGTATAGTCTATTTAGTATAGTCTATTTAGTATAGTCTATTTAGTATAGCTTATATAATATAGTCAATTTAATATAGTATATTTAGCATAGTCTATTAGTATAGTCTATTTAATATAGTCTATTTAGTATGATCTATTTAGTATAGTCTATTTAGTATAGTCTATTTAGTATAGTCTATTTAGTATAGCCTATTTAATATAGTCAATTTAATATAATCTATTCAGTATAGCCTATTCAGTATATTCAATTTAGTATAGTCTATTTAGTATAGTCTATTTAGTATAGTCTATTTAGTATAGTCAATTTAGTATAGTCTATTTAGTATAGTCTATTTAGTATAATCTATTAAGTATAGCCTATTTAGTATAGCCTATTTAATATAGTCTATATAGTACAGTATATTTAATATAGTCTATTTAGTATAGTCTATTTAGTATAGCCTATTTAGTATAGTCTATTTAATATAGTATATTTAGTTATTCTATTTAATATAGTCTATTTAGTACAGTTATTGACGTACCTTTATAAAAAAAAGATAATGTCAACCTAGGACTCATATAATTTTTTTCATTTTTTCTAGGAGAGCTCTTGTCGTATCTTCTGGAAAATTTTAGATTAAAGTAACATTTAATGTAGGTCTATTTAAAACATGGAGCGTATAGTAGTACTAGTATTGTAACTTACACTGTAAGCTCTAAACAACATTGAGCGTAGCTTAACTGAATATTATGCTTCTCTTTTGGATCGAACGGATCGGAAGCCTATTCTTTGCTTCTACTGTGTAGGTTCTAAACAACAATAGGCGTGGCTCAACAGAATGTGCGTCTGTTTTGGATAGAATTGTCGGAAGGCTGCACATGTTGGTACACAGGTACCAGAATTGAGAGGTTGGAATTAAAACATGATTTAAAATATTATTGTTAAGTTTGTAAGACCAAATGAGGTATCAAATGAAAGATAAATGAATGTACTATACGTTTGAAATCTTAATTCTTCATTTTAACTAAAATAAACTACTACAAATGACATCCGAATAGCATTAGTCAAAATGGACCCAGACACGCAGCGCAGCCATTCGCACCCGGGTACCATTAGGCTCAATTCTATTAGTATGTCATTTGTGGTCGTTTATTTTAGTAAAACTGAACCGTTAGTACCTCGGTGTTATAAGAGAGGTACGCTGGGGCAAGCATATTAACGATGTGTGCAACCAGTCAAACAAGACCATAGGGTTCTTAAGGAGTAATCTAAAGATTGGCAACACAAGTGTGAAAGAAAGAGCCTATAAAGCCTTTGTCCATCTGCCTTTAGATTATGCATCTTCAGTCTAGGACCCATTTACCAAGAAGAGCATCGACAGGTTGGAGGCGGTACAGCGACTGGCAGCACGCTTTGTCCTGAACCGCTACAGAAAAGCCTCTCGTGTTGGCAGCATGCTGGAAATATAGGCCTGGTCACTATTGGAAAAAAACGACGACTATCCAGGCTCTCCATGATGTACAAGATAAATAATGGGCTAGTCCATTGCTCCAGCATTAACAGAGACTCGTCCCTATCTCCCCCATAGACAACGACGAGGCCATGACAGGCAGTTCCGGCTCATACCAGTGAGAAGCCAGTATAGAAACTACTCATTCCTTTCAAAGACAATCAGGGACTGGAACCAGCTTTCAAAAGGAACAGTTGAAGCGACAACATTTGACTCATTTGCGTTTAGTGCCTCAGGCCTTCCAACGCCCAATGCATGATACCCTCACTAAGTAGCCCTTGCAACCAGTAAAATATCCTCATCAACACCAGGCACAGAAAAATTGCAAATCCCCTTTATATGCCTAGGAGCCAAAATGATACATAAATTGATTATGGGCCCTTAATATATAGAAGAAGAAGATGTTTTAAATTAAATATAAATTTTTGTTCCTGTGTCTTTATTTGTACAGATAGTTAAATATGATCATACTGAATAAATTACAAATGTAACATTGTTAATTTTGATATAGTGATTGCAAATTAATTGTCATTTAAATTAATCTGCATCGCACAGAGTCACTCCCAAGTTAATTCTTTACAAAGTTAAATGTAATTTACATAGCTAACACTTTTGAAGCTTGTATTTATTTTCTAATTTAATCTCTCCCTTTCAGATTGTCCGAAGCTTGAACTTTAAAGAACCAGAGATATTGAAACAACCTAAAGGTAATTTTGTTTTAAAAATTGTTTTGGATATTTAGTTTTCAATGATGACTGTTTTTTGTTATTGTTTTTTTTTCACTTAAAAAAAGACAACAAAAATTTAAGTGTGACTAAGAGTGAGACGGAGGGAGGAGAGCAGGAGATGTGTTCGGTGGAAATGAGAAAACATGACTTATTGTGTGTTAATGGAGTAAAAGTATATTTTATAACGTGTAAGAAGTGTAGTGTTTGTTACAAAGAGGAAAGAAAGAGGCGGTTATATATAAGATAGAAAATGAACACGTCTGGAAGAAGGGGAAATATAATGGTCATAAAACAGAAAGTGTTTGTTAGTGTGAGAGATTTTTTAAATGTGCTCGATTGAGTTGGCTATAATTAATATAAAATATAAGAGAGGGAGAGAACTAAAAAATTGTGTATGGAGAAATTACATTTTTACAAATAAAGAGAACAATAACAATTTTTTGTGTTTAATTAAGAAAAAAAGACGAATGGACAACGTGTATTTGTCTATATTTTTACTTTTGAATTATTAATAAAAATACTACCAATCTTTACAGATAATGTTACAGATGGCAGTCAAGACGATGATTGCCGAGATGACAGTCAAGCAGTGTATGGTGACACATATGTTAGTCAAGAAGATGAAGGCACATATGAGAATCAAGAAGCTTATGTTACTGATGACGGACATAAAGACAGTTGTAACAAGAAAGATGAAGCAGATCTTTTCTATGGTAATTATTTATTGTTATAATTCTCATTGATCTGCTTGTAGACAACGTTGAAAATCATTTCTATTGATGTATGTAATACAAATTATTATAATTTTTGTAAATAACAGAAAATCCCTATTATGGCTTTTTTAAGAGTGTGAACGTAATTGAATAGCTTAGTTTCCCCTTGAAATGTGGTCAGCCTTGCTCATTCTTATATATAATCATCTAAGAATGAGCTAACATGACCATGTAACGCTTTCCAAGGCCAAATAACTGCACCAAACACTGGGTACATTAATGCTTAATATCTGCAAAAGGTAAAATTTATGAACTATAGGGATATCTTAAAGCAATTTAAGAAATGAATGTTTAATTTTATTTAATTCGAAGCAAGTAGCATTATTCTAAATAAAAAAATTATTTAAGAATTATTTGAAGTTTTTATCTGAATTTTAAAGTTAATTATTTTTATTCTATTTTGAAAGCGAACTTACGATACCAGATTTTTGGGTTTTCCCGAGATGCCTAATAAAAATAGATTAGCACAATAATATCATCTATTTAATATTATTATTAATTTAAGAACAAATATTTTTTTGTTTTTTGTTTTTGTGGTTGTAGGAAGCCGAGTGGTCTAAACTAAACAAATCTTAGTTCGATATCCGCCAAACCCCAGTCAAGCAGAAACACCACCAGCACCACGGGTGGATGAGACTCGTCAACCTTGGACGGCAACTCATCAAAGACAATGAGGCTCTGAATTCAAACCCGGAGATGGGGTCCCATTGAAAAAACAACGTATTTTATTTATGTTATAAGCTCAAGCATTGAGAGATTTAGCCATTAAATGGAATTCTTATTACTACTTTTTATAAATAACTTTCAACCCACTGACTGATTCGAAATATCCCTGACATAATAGATCCACTAATCGTTGAATCAATAAAAAAAAAAAAAGTGCCACTGGAATTCCCACAAGTTATTGATCGAGAAATCGATTGTGACTGTTGGAGATAACAAAAAATAATCATTGCGTGCACAGCTAACTTAAGTCTTTGCAAGCGGATATATTGAGCATGTGCCAAATAAATTAAAAAAGCAATCAATTATTGTAACTGACAGATTAATCTATTTTTGTCTGCCCTTACTTTGCATACGTCCAGACTCATCACACGTGGAAAGTGAAGACCAATGATTTATCTGAAGTCTCTTGTTACAAATTGCTGATCCTTGTTAAAATAGTTCATTGGTTCAGTCCTCGTGTGCCAAGGGCGAAGTCAGCGGAGTGCGTCTATCGACTGTCTCGAATATCTCATTATTAAAAAATAGATCTCTTATTTGCTTATCGAATGGATTTTAGGTCTAATAGTGATGTATATGTGCTTGATTATTGGAGTGTTTCTATTAGAAAAGTTTTGATATATAAAATGAATAAATATGTAAACTTTCACAACTAACAGCATATGTTATTAAAAGACTCATGAAAGAGGCAATAGCGAGATATGGGCATATATATATATATATATATATATTATATATATATTAAATTATATATATATCAATAAATAGTTTAATTAGTCATAGCAGATTCCTGCAAGAGAAACTACGAGCTATGTGTATACATGAAAAAATGCATTAAAACAATGTTTTTCCTATAAATCCTTCATATGCATTTTTTGAAACTAAGCGATGACTAAAGTCATAATATTAAAGTGAGACGAAGGAGGTCAGCAAAAGAAATATTTCATTTTCGTGACTAAAAGTGAACTTCACTGTTTTAGCCCTTGTTTCTAGATTATATGGAATGCATTAATCTGGCCCCTTTCCTGGGAACATCGATAAGGTCTTGTGACCAGCAATGGTAGCATAATATAACTTTGTCACGTGACATGTCAAGATCATTCGACATTATGTGATGAATTATGGTGGAATGACTAAACATGCTTATATCCCTAACCGGATGACTGGATGGTCCTGGTGGATTTGACGGACGAACAACAACAACATGATATATTTTTAACAACACACAATGACACTGTGGTCACAGGCATATTTAATTTTCTTTACACACAAAATTCACATGAAATACCACTATGAATTCCCTAAAAATTATGTTTAAAAAGTTTAATAAGTTCAAAGGCCGATTTACAAAGGGTTGGGAGGAGGACATAATGCTAAAGCTATTTTAACAGAAGTTTGTCCTAAGTATTTCCTATGTATTTCTTTGTCTACATACACTATCGGTCGATAACTTTGAATCAATGGAATATAAACAATATACATCAAGTTTGTTCAAGTCTATTTTATAGCATTAACTCTAAATTAATTGCCTATAGTCTATAGACATTCATTTAAAACTGAATATATTTTCAACCTACTGCTCATTCTTTGTTGAAGAGCTTTTTTCTTTTAATTTTGTTGAATTTGGACAACTCCCTCTGCCCCATCACCACTAATTGTCAAAAAAGATAGAACTTTCTCAACATGACGTCACCGAACCCTTGCCCCCGCCATACAAAATGTATCTATTCACTACTCTCTTTTACAAGCCACCCGAAACAATCATATCACAGACTGTACTTTAGAACAGGGGCTTTTATCCATGGGAAAATGAACTCGCATGGGTGAGGAAGACCCAGTAAATCGTATTTATTTAAAGATTGCTTATTTTAGCTGCATTCTAAAAATCAGTGCAATGTATTTTGATAAGCAATAGAAAAGGTTTTTGTGGTGATTCCATTTGCGCATATATTGTATTGGTGTATTTTTTCGTGTTTGAAGAAAGTTAAGTAAAGAAAGAAAAATGCAATTATTTATTTAAACTTTTATGTTACCAAATAATTTATTCAACAGGTTGAGAGGGGGGGGGCTTGGTGGGGGTTGTTCTGAAACTCAGAGGGGATACAGCGCTGCAAAAATATGAATAATCCTGCCTTAGAACACTTATTTAAATCATTCCCCTATCCCCTTCCTCTGTCAACCATTTGTTCTTCTTCACGTGGTAGCCTTAATTATATGACTCCCGTCTCTACATTACGATATAAATACTCACGACTGTCAATGCTACTCAACCCCGTTTCTGCTCCTTAGTGTCGTCCTGTAACTTGATCAGATGCCATCTTTTGGACCTCTCGTGCTTGTACTGACCTCTTAGTGATAACGACGGGGATCATAGTTTGTAAAAAAAAATATATATATAATATAAATTGTTGGAACGGGTCGGAAACATCTTTTATGTCTGAACTAATGGAAACGCTCTCTCCCTAACGCTTGGAGAGACAAGACTCTTGTATATGTCCAGTCACTAGTAAAGGAGGTAGGTCGATTACTATTATTCAAATTGACCCAAGGAACAAACGAATGCAAACCCACACATAAATGTGGCTTGGCTAGAATACTACAATACTCCGCAGAATAATTATTATGCGGGGTTCTCGATCGATTTCCCTTTAGAATGAAAATTTTTAAATAATATTTCAATCACAGTACCGAGTCAGCGGTTCTAAAATCAATTTGTATTATTTTTGCAGATTACTTCTGATAAAGAAAATTCCGGTCTCCCGAGTTACTAGACTTATTTTAAAGGAGAAGCGAAAAAATATTTATATTTCATTGAAGAATTTTATATTACTCAATATAATAGCGCAAAAGTAAGGTCTAAATAATTTATTTAAAAAATCATCTGCTTTGACACATAATGTCTTCACAAGTTAAATACATTTTAAAAATATGGACATCATTTAATGGTCGATTTGTTTTCCTTGTTATTTCTCTTTGTGTGTGGCTTAATATTTCTACCTTTTATTATTATTTAAAATGATGTGATGTAAGATCAAAGAGTTTTTATTTCGATATATTATAGTTATTTTGTATTTTATATCAGAATGCAAGTATAAATAAATATTATCCTGTAATTAGCACAAGATGGGGTATTATTTGTTCTTAATTTTACTCAATCAATGGTATCATCCCTTTATTGTCTACTATTTTTTACGGCTCAGTTTGAAACGTCAGATAAAATTATTTAAACCTGATAAAGTTACTTAAAAGTAGACTAATATAAAATGTAAAAGAGACAGAAGAAATTGTGTGTGTATAATTATATTTAAAAAATAAGTGATAAAGCCAACACGTTTGTGTGTCAAAGAGAAAAAGACAACAAGCAGATGCTATTAAATTAAGAGTAAGACAAGAATATTGCAATGAAAAGATTTAATGATATAATTTTGCTTTATGTTTAATTTGTTTATTTATGAACTATTACCAAAGCTTACAGATAATGGCACCTATTTACAGTGAAGAAAATGCAGGCAACGATGACAGTCAATAAGAAGGTGACACATATAAAATTCCAGAAGTTGATGTCACTGATAACGGACTTAAGGACATTTATAACAAGAAAGACGAAGCAAATCTTTCTGTGGTAATTATTCGTTGTTTATAATTCTCATTGATCTGCTTGTATACAAAATTTAAATACATTTATTTTGCTGATGTAATACAACATTCTATGTCTCAAAAACTGCCATGTAATTTGATATCTTAGTATTTTATTCTTTACAAATTATATATAATGACAGGAGTAAAAATTTAGTAAAATTTAAAATGACTAAGAATAATTATTAATATTATTAAAATCTACTCATTTTTATCCCCTTGTCAGGTACACATGAACCCAAGTGTCTGGAGGTGGAGAAGCAGATCTACCCAAACATATTTTTAACTGTAACAAGAATCCAGGTCACAAAAATGTGTACTTTTCAACGATTTTAACTTCAATCACCTGCCAAATTATCACCATGAAAACGACACAGTGGAGTTGTTCAAAGCTACAGCTGACGTGACTTTTAGGGGGATGTTAAAATGACCGGTACAGAAAGACCAGAATTTTGGCTAAACACCACAGACCCAAACGTCATTTAAAACATGAGAGGAAGTGACGTCATGAGGGTAGGGACTGGGATGGTGTTGTAACTAGGTGACAGAGGAAGACATTATGGGGACTTGTCAATGTCACAAGTGTCAACACTCAGATACACCCGCCAAGTGACGGGGAGGTAAGTGTGTATACGGCCGAACACGTGGTGTGTCATGACCTTGAGGCGAGACACACTACGTGGAGATTGTTCTTTAAAATTCATAGACACGATACTCCATCTGTCACCATTAATGGCCGGACGGTGAAATTATGCAAATTTTGAGAACGTCAGGTGTGAGTTGGAATGTGTGACGTGTAGTTGACTTTTGGATAAAATTGACAAATTAAGGAGTCACTGGGATGATCTATGGAAGAAAGTAAACATCAAATATATAATTTCTAGAGATAAAGACAATTTGACATTCATAGTATCACATCCACATGGATGTCCTAAACAGAACTCTGTAGGACACTGGATAAACAGGTACGAAGTGAAAGAGTTTTGGACCAATTACACGTACATAACATGTTCAGGCAGCAGTGGGGCTAATGTCCACTCACTGGGATATGAAGGCTTGTTTATGCTCGACAGGTCGGCAGTGGGGTCAACTTTGAGGGAAACAATTTAGTAGCACTGGTCGGGATTGGATCTATTATGGATAATGTTTAAAATGTTTACTGTTGTAACTATTCAAAATAATTATAAAACGTTGTATTAACATCCACCCAAAAGCCACCACCATAAATACCTCAATCTCCAGTATCGGACCACTACCTTAACTAAATAATCTCAAGTACTTACATGTAATTATTTTAATTTGTTTTTTAACACTTAAATTTTGTTGATCAATTTTATTAAATAATTCTATAAAGGCAAATGACATCCTTAAGACTAATGACTTTAAACTGTTTATAAAACAATTCGCTGCACAAAAATTACAAAACGATTACCTTTATATACAATAAATAATGTATTTTTTTCTGTCAATAATAATAATTTATCATTATCTATGATTAATTATGATAAATTTGTAATCTTGTTTTAAGAAATTGTTTACAGGTATTTTTAATGACTTTTTTTTGTATCAATAAATTGAATTAATCGGTTTAACTTTATTGACCTTTACTTTTTCTTTTGCATTTTTATTCCTGTTGGTGAATTTGTGGGAAGCAGAGAGTATTTGGGCCACCAACCCCCCCCCCCCCTAATGTTTGTGCCCGGGGCAAGCAGCCACTCGCACGGCCCTTGTGGGTTGTGTTCTTAGGGGGCCCAATTCTTTACCTACGCTTTTCATTGAAACATCGCTGATTTGCGTGAATTATTATAATCATTTTAACTAACATTGACAAAAATTGAATAAATATGATCATATTATAAAATTGAATAATAAGATCCTATTATTACATAAATATGATCGGGTACTAGGTGGTCTAAAATGAGCAAATCTTAAGTAGCGGGTTTGGTGTTCAATCCCTAAGACAAGCAAAAACATCACCAGAACCCATAATGAATGGGCGCTCGTTAACCTTGGATGGCAACTCATCTAAGAGAAGGAAATCCTGAATTCCGGAGATCGACTCACGTAGACGGATAACTTAGGTACATTCTAACAACTCCTGCAACGCCACTGGTGCCAATCTTCTACATGATGTTCCCATGCGTGGAGAGAGCCGACTTGCAATTGGGATCCAGCATATAATCCTTGATGAAATCCCAGGCCTTGTGTCTACACCTTCGTCACACTGTGACGGACGGATGAAAGCAAATAATGATCCTATTATATGATATTGTATTAATGTGACCCTGTATTATTTTATTTCAATGATCATATTAACTAAAATTGCAATATTAGAACTAAGAGGAGCTGACACCAACCACTTGGCTACTCGAGGCGCAGCCCTGTCATGTAGGGGACCTGCGTGTGGAGACAAAAGTCTTGCATGATATCTGTGTTAGAAAGAGCACAGTTGTATGATACTTTCCCAATTACATTTGAAAATAACGCCAGAACCAGGTCGGGATCATGAATACTAGTTGCCAATAATGGATATGATGTGGGTATTGTTACAACCCATGGTGATTATTCTATCATACAGCCATTGAGGGGATTTTTGTATGAATGAAGTAGAAAACTACTCGTAGAAACCCTGCTAGATGGCATATGACGTCACCCCCGGGAGTGGATGGAATATTTTAGGGACGTTAAACGGATCCATCACAGTATTAGAAAGTTTGACTGCTATGCCAACCATCCAGATGCTCCTTGATTAATAACGCCCCAAGTCCGGGTCAATCGAGGGGACGACCGGTGGGGCTGTCTCACGGTGGAGTACCTCCGGCGTGCCACTTCGCGGCCCGACTAGAACGAGCTCTATTTGGCTTCGGGGGGTGGGGGGCTGGAAATGTGTTGTCGAAAGCCCAATAAGCTTCTTGGGCTCGACGTTCTGGTGTTTTTCCTAAGATAATAGATTAGTTAGGCTTTCTGATAGATTCAGTGAATAATCTTGATATTGAACAAAGAAACCTTCCAATGTCTAATTCCATTTCAAACGAAGTGAGCACTGGGGCACATCCGATGTATCCATCATGGCTCTAATTTATTACACTAAAACATAAGTGAGAGTGAAGAATGAAAACAAAATAATTCAGATTTTCGCCACCATATAGAAACATTCAAATACTCTCTTATTAGTGATCTCTCCATTTCCTTTCTCCCTTTTTTAAAATTATTTTTTTTTATTTTTTAACTTATTCTGTTGTGTTTAAAGTATTAATTTTAAATTACCAATAGTTAAATTCTTTTACTCTGACCGTACGGACAACGTAATAATGTGAGAGTTACGTTTTGTATTTTAACAGCTTTACTTCCATTTGTATAGTGGGCATTTGTTTTACACAGAGACTGAGAGAGTCACATTCTGAGCTAGGAACACTTAAACGGTCCAAGAGTGATCTTCCATGGGTTCATCGTGATACCCCAGTTGTTCTAGCCAGATCTTCCATTGTAAAAATCATGATATGATATGGATGATACTTCCATTTGTCCTAGCGTGATGCTGCCATATCCCCTAGCGCGTTATTTCCCAAGTGTCCAAGCTAGTTAATCATAATAATAATTCTTTTCAAGTTCCGGGGTAATCCTTAAACATTATAATAAGTATATCCATTTGTCAAGTCTTGCGTTATTTGATATAATCGTAATTTGATTATCCCGTTACTGAAATAAATATGTATGCTTTTCACTAGTCTCCTTGAGAAATTCGGATTAATAATCAAGGCGAGCAAAATAGATCTCTTGACATACAATGGCCATATGTCATAATAGGCCTTTTGGTCACATCACATACTATCGGACAATAAATTAACATGTTTTTTCATTATATTTCAACACTACTGCAAACACCTACAGGCATAGGTGTGACGAAGTGGTACTATAGGAACAGAGGCGCCAATGACTTTTTATTAATGTAAATTTTTTCAAAATATTAAATTCTGTTAACATTGTATGTATTTAATTTTTTTTCTCCCAAAGCTCTACAGTTCTTTATATATTAAATATGAATAAAATTAGTTATTAATATTAAAAGGCGCTGTTTTAGGGGGTTTGGGTCTGTAACATCATCTTTTTATTTTAGATGTGGATGTTACTTGAAGAATTAATAATTTATGTCGTCCTTCTAATTAGTCATTCTTATTTTTCCAATGGTCTACGATGAGTCGATTGTTTTGTCACGTGATAAGCGTAAGTACGAGTAAGACTTCCGGTAGGCTGTCTGCAACACATTAGTCGCTCACAAATTTTTTCTTCAAACAACATTCTTCCTTTAATCATAACTGAATTATAATTATTGTCACATTTAATCAATGTCACTTAATGAAAAAAATTTGTGCAACAGAAATTGTGTGGGCGATACAAGAGTAGTAAAAAATTAGTAGAGGTTCGTATGGCAAAGCTTTGGATATCCTAGTTTCGGTTATATATCATTAAAGAAAACACTGAGACCACATAGTTCACGCCTAACATGTTATCAGCGTACGAAATGTCTATAAAAAGACCACGCATTTCTTGGCAGTCTTTTCAAACGTTATCTACCTTTCTAGTTGAACTGTGGAAATGAAATGTTATATAAGGCCGCGTTAAAGGCAAGCGCCCCATGTTGCTAGGCGACACGAAGTAAACATAGATAAACGTATTGTTAGACGTAGGCTGAATGAAAAATCAAGTCAGTAACATTCATTTTTAGTTCTTACATCAACTTGTGACAGACGTACAATAGTTTTTTCTTTTTCAAAGTTAAGGTAATTACATTTGAATTTTATTTTACGCAATGAATTATGTTCAAGCAATCTATGTCTCTCTCCGTCCCTCTCTATCTTTCTATCTCTCTCTCTCTCTCTCTCTCTCTCTATCTCACTCTCTTTCTTACACTAACACACATTTTTCTCCACGTATATGTCATTTTTAAAACTATCTCTCCATTTCTCGCTCGTATTCTTTCTTTCTATTCCCTTATATCTCTCTGCTGCCGCTCAGCCTGTTTCACTTGCCGTTAATATAATAAATAATAATGTATATTTAAATTTATTAGCTGTTACGCTTAAACATAAGTGTAAGTAAAGTCTGTTTTCTTTTCTAAGTGAGAGTTGGTTCCGACAATGTTCTCCTGTGGTAAAGTATTTAGCTAAGTGTATTTTTAATTCATTAGTTATATTTCGTTCCTTCAAATCAATGTCTTAGTTGTAGTAACAGCATGCGAATTTATATTAAATAGTTATATGTGATTGGTTTAAAACATTATCTTAGTTATAGTATGGGTATTCGAGATTTCCCCAGGTCGATATTGAATCTATCTTTTTAGTGACATAGAGGTTCGCCAACTTGTTTTGCAATTACCCTAAATGATAATTGATCGATTCGCCTAGTAATACCCTGGTCATTTTCTAGAGCGCAAACACTGCTGTGATAAAATAACTTTCTTTCAATATGGATGGTCTGCAAAATAATCATTCTATTTTTTAAAAAGTTTGATTTCAACTCAGGGTTTTTTTACTATTTTTTCAAGAATAAAACCCATAAATAAATCAACTTTCATCACATTAAATCCTGATATCCCCTTGACCTTCCATCCACCAAAGCCCAACCCACCTTATTATATCTTACTTTTAGTTCCACCACCAATCCATTCCCCTTTTCTTTTACCATTTAACCACTTCTGATCAACCACTAATAAATGCACATAGGTGGAAAAAATATGCATACATTATTTAGCAACTTTAATAAATGAAAAGCTACATACAATAATAGAGCTGTTAAAAATATTTAGCTGAGATTTGTCATAAGTAATATATATAGTCTATCTTGTTCATATGAATACACACAAAAATAAATTATTATTATGTGTTGTATATTCACAGGTTCAAATTTTGTATTCACATAATCATTTCATAAACATAACATAGAGGTAAGTATTTCTAGATTAAGTTATCATAAAAATTAACAATGTATAAATTAATAGTATAAAAAAATAATGACATAAATATATAAGGTTTAAATATTTTGATAATTTTCATTTTTAAAACAAATAACTTCATATAATTTTCAAAAGTATAGGAATTGAGACCAAAACAGTTTTTTAAAATTATTTTAAAATATAAAAAGTAGCAAATTTTATAAATATCACTTTCACTTTATAGAAAGTTAATTTTATAAATAAAAAAAAATTAAAAAATGTAACTTAATTTCTTTTAAACTTATTTAGTTTTGAAAAATATAGTTTATATCTATTTTTAAAGTATCATATTATTTAATTTTTATACTAGACAATTAAACAATATAAACATATTTCTTATATTCACTATGACAAATAAAGGAAACATGAAAGTAACACGTAAGTAGACTATGATATAAAAGGAAAAAAAAATTAATCTTTATTTACGGATAAAATTGACCATCAACAAATATTTTTGAAAAATTATTAATTAATAATATAAATAATAATTAAATTATCATTGCATCATTTTTTCAAAATTTTGACATATATTATTGATTTGTTAGATATAAATTTAAAATGTTATAGATAAATAAATTTTATTAGAAACACTTATTTAATGTTGAAGAAATCATTGCTCAATTTACATCATACAATACTTCAAATACATCTTTTGGGTATTACAAAATTAATAACTATTGAACATAACACTAAAACCTAAAAATGTTGGCGCATGTACAAAAATTATATTTATTATACAGTACAAGCCAATATACCCGGCATACCAGAAGTTACATTCGGAAAAAAACTATTTTCTTAATTATCCCTTCACCCACGAGACTGCTGTTAAAGAAAAGTTTCTTGCGAAAAAACAATGTGCAGACAGGAGTATGTAATATAAACTTTTGTAGGATAATTAAGTATAATAGATTGTAATAAAAAATTGAATAATTGATAAATTTTGTAAATATATGATGAATTGACAAAATATAATAGGGACAAATAATTATGTAAAATAAAAAAATAAAGAAGGCAACTCTCAATGAAGTGAAAATAAAGATAAAAGAGATGATGTAAACAAGATGTGACAACAATATTAATTGTTCATATAAAAATTCAATACAAAATTGGCTGAAGTTATCAAATGTTTCATACTAAATATAGAATTAAGAAGAATGTCAGGCTAAATGCTATTAAAGAAAGAAAGAAAATAGATTTTATAAAATAAATAACATTTGAAACAGGACACCAATTCTAATTATTATTTTATAATTAAATAAGTGAATTTTTATTTTAATCTGTAAGAGATTTAATTAAATGTAATTAAATTACATGTAATTTACATAGGCAGGTATAAAATAGATGTATTAAATGTATAATTTGATGATCAACCTCTAGACGTTTTAATTTGTATAATTTAATTATCAACTTCAAGATGTTTCAAATTATATAGTTTAATGACCAACTTCTAGATGTCTCATTTTATAAACTTAGTCAATCAATTTTTAACAAAGTATACTTATTGAAAATATGAATGTTCCATATTTTTTTTTTAAAACTCACTTATATGAAATTAACATAACTTATAACAATTCTTTACTTAAAAAAAAAATAAATAATAAAACAAGTCAATTCTTTTATTTGAGTAGTGTCTATATTATTTGACTTACGACAGTCAATAAAAGAACATTGAAGTCATTAAATTTAGTTAAAATAATTCATGACTATAGGTGTATTATTGGATGAAAATTATGATGCAAAATTTAATTTTTTTGAAAGCGTAATATTTTAAAATTAAATTTAAAATATAACATTTTGTTGTTTTCTTTAAAATGTGAAGATTGTGTATATATCATAAAAAATAAATAAGCCAATACGAGTTGTATAATATAATTCATAATAAAGCATGAGGTTAAAAATCCTCTATCAACATGAAAAGTAAATAAAATAGAAATTTACATAAGCCATTGATAATGAATAATTCAAGATTAAAATTAGCATAGACATATGTATAAGCAATATGAACATAAGTAATTCAACTATTAACACATCTGAAGACAACAAGTAGACACTAAATTACAGTTGGGACTCTGGTGTTTCTAAAAGTAAAGACACCTCTGACTGCCAGACACAATCAAAACATTTGCACAAATCAGAAAATCATTCACAAGTATTTGCCCCTCACAATAAAGGAATAAAGGTAACCAGAAATGTTAACCTTATGACATATTTTTATATACAGGGGCAACCGTTGACTTTACCATTATGACATATATTTATATATAATTATACAAATATTAGTATAGTCTACTTAGTATAGTCTATTTATTTTGATCTATTTAGTATAATATATTACGTACATTTATCAAAACAAGATAATGTCAGTCTCATCATCATCATATTGTCCTTTAGTCCTTGGACCATTGGGGCGCCGCAGATAACAGAAAAACTATCCTTCTCCATTTCTCTCTGTTTTCTGCACTTCTCACAGCATCGCCTAGTGTTAGCATCGTCCACTCTTTGATGTTATCTTCCTATATTTTTCTTTGTCTTCATCTTCTTCTCCTTCCTCTAGTTGTGCCCTGCATGATTTCTTTGACAAGCCCTTGTTTTCTGGTCACGTGGCCATACCACTCAAGTTGGCGCTTTTTTACAGACACCAGGAGGTCATCGTACTGCCCAATTGCTTGATGAATCTTTTCTTTCACTTGTTCATTGGTGATATGGTCTCTATATCAGATGCCAAGAATGCCTCTGAAACATCTCATCTCCATCGCCTTTATTTTCCTTCAAGTTCTGCTGTTAATGTCCAGGACTCACAGGCATATAAGAAAATAGAGAGGACTAATGAGCGCATCAACCTGATTTTGGTGCTTGGGACTATATTTTTGTTGTTCCATATTTTCTTGAGCCTCTTTATCGATGTTGTGGTCTGCGCAATCCTGGCATTAATTCGGGCTTGGAGCCTTCTTCCCAGACTATTCTGCCTCTAATCTTTCCTCCCCGACAATAATTTCTGTGGGGATGCCGAGGGTGTTATCGGTCATTATTTTTGTCTTTTCTGCACTGATTTGCATGCCAAAGGACGATGCGACCTTGTCGAGACGCTTTACTAGGTTGGCTAGCTTTTCTTCGTTCCCAGCCAGTGCATCTATATCATACGCAAAGTGTAGGTTGGTGATTGCTATGCCACCAATACTGACTGTCCCTACATGAGCCTAGGGCTCATTTAATTTTATCATTTATTCTAGGAGAATTCTTGTCTTCACTTCTGTAAATTTTAAATTAAATTAATATTTAAAGTAGGCCTATATAAAACATTTTGAGTGTAGTACTAGTAGTGTTACTTACATTGTACGTTCGAAATAACAAGAGACGTGGCTTAACTAAATGGGATGGAACGGGTCGGGAATCTCTTCTTTGCTTCTACTTTGTTTGAGCAAACGAAAACGCTCTCTTCCCAAATTTGGTAAATAAACAAAGCATGCAGTAAATCAAATCAAATGCTTACTGAGACAAGACACTTATACTCTAAGTCTAATGCTGCTAATGACTAGTACTTATAAGTAGGTATTCCTATGACTATAATACTCTAAAGGGTTGTTCGCAAATAAAGTCACGCTCATTTTGAGGGGGGTCAAGAATTAGTGACAAATTGTCTAATTTTGAAAAATCGTTATTCAATTAATTTTAAAAACATTAATTTGAGGTCGAAATTGCCTCAGGTATAATGAGTATCGTGAAACTCAGTCATGCACACCTTTTGCGCCTATCGAAAACTGACGCAAAAACTTTTGTGGCCATTTTCCATTCGGCTCGAGGAGGACTTCGTTGTTTTCAGTCACAGTTTTCTAATTATACTACATCTTAATCCATTATGGGAAAATGATAAAGAATAAAATACAATCTAAGTTAATTTACAAAATTTTTTTGTATGTTTTGATTTTTTTAGGAGTGACGTGACTTGGGGTAAAAAAAATTGTGACACGTTGTACGGGTGGAAGGCGTTTGAAAAGGTAATTTTTTGCGTAACGTAATTTGCGAACGACCTGTAACTGTAATCGTACATTATTTAATTTACCGGCATGGAGTATTAGACTGGGGAAAGATACGCTTCTTTTTCGATCCAAACAAATGGAAATATTTTTTTATTGCGCTGTACATTTTCAGCACATAAATAAAATATATTGAACACAAGACATTTACATTAAAATATTTCACTAGTGAAAAAACCCGCCATTCCGTGAATTCTCTTAGCCATATCAGGGACTATTAGTTCTCATTAAGATTTGTGACTTCAGGGGGAGCAAGCTGGTAAATTCGTACAAATTGGGGAACAAAAGAATTTTTATGTCTTTCATTCCTCGCCTTGAGAGAATGTATTTGTGAATAATTAACGGAAATTAAAATGAAAGTTAAAGTTTATGATAATAAATACTTGTCATTTTGAAGCGTTTGAAAATTTAAGAATGTTAATTTTTTGAAAGGGTCAGGTTTTTTTTAAAAGATAAATTTGGGGTAAATTTATGCAGATGAATGCTGAATTTGAATGTATGTGGCGACGCTCGTGTGGCAGTAAAGATCAAATGAGAGAATTTTTAAATGTCTTAAAAATTGTGTATCCTCCCCAGGTACGAGATTCTGATTCAAAAAGAGCGATTAAAAATATTTGAAAATTTCATTAATTTATGTTGTTTTTGTTAGCGTATCTTAACATACGTTTAGGGTTGAGTTTAGGTTTAGTGTTAGATTTAGGGTTCAGGTTATGTTTACGGAGAGATTTAGGGTTCAGTTTAGGTAAGAATATAGGTTTCAGGTTAGGTTCACCAGCGTTTCTTTTAGGCATATTATCGGGGGTGGGGAGGAGGCACTGCCCCCCCCCCCTGGAGCAAGTCAAGTGTCCACCGGGAGAAAATGTGTAAATAAATTATACTTTTTTTAATAGAAAACTACCGGTATTAAATTTTAATTTTTATAACATTTTTTTTAAAGTAAAAGAAATGTTTGCCTGTCATCGATTACAATAATGGAACCAATAAATTATTGCTTTGCTCAATATTTTGATGATCCATATCGTTCAGGCTAATCTTGTTACAGGCTTGCAGAATACGATTATAAATATGTATTATTTTGAAAATTGGCCGCTCCTTATCATAAGAAAAAATCTTACTATTCCATTGCCCCCGCTTTTGCGCAAGACTTTTCGGATTCCTCAAGTTCTGCTCACTTTTCTACGTCACTGGTTTGAGTGTTTGGAGCCATCTCTGAAATCCATTATTTTATCCATGAATACAATAAAAGCCATTAGTTGCCCCCGCTATTTTGGCGCCCGGGGACATATCCCCAATGCCCACCTTAGCTACGCCTCTTTTCCACTGGCACTGCCCCCCCCCAATATGATATCCCCCCCCCCCCGAGGAAAATTTAAGAAAAACTGGTTAGCTTTAAGGATAGATTTAGGGTTCAGGTTAGGTTTAGGGTTAGATTTAGAGTTCGTGTTAGGTTTACGAATACATTTAGGGTTCAGGTTAGAATTAGGTATGAAATTAGGAATCAGGATAGGTTTATGAATAGATTTTGGGTTAAGGTTAGGGATGAAATTAGGATTCAGGTTAGGTTTAGAGATGGCGACCGTCAACATGTAAAATTATTTCTCGGCTGAATTTATTGGATGAAATTTGCATGCTTTTTTTCTAATATTTTGAGCTTTTTAGTTTTGAATTTTTGTTGAACTTTTTTTTTTTTAACTTTTCCTAAAATAGTATTTATTTCATTTTTTTCTTTTTTTTTCTTAAGTTCCTTATTTTCCTACTCTCCTATCTGTTGGCAAGTAGTTAAAATAACACACTATTTCTCTTCCTTACCCCCTTTTTTTTATCACACGTGTATAGTCTACATTATTTGTTTCCTGCCATCTTGGTTGACATGACCTTTCTCGGGTCGTGTCAACCAAGATGGCGGCCATGAGAAAAAACAAGGTATTTCTTCTTTGCATTTACCGCGGATTCTCGATCGATACCCAGTGGCGTAGCCAGGGGGGGGGTGTGGACCGCACCTGGTGACACAATCCCAGTGGGTGACAGAAAATTGAAAAAAATGCATATTTACAGAGCACAAACTGCTAGGTGTAATCGAATTTCACTAAAAGGAAACTAATCACACTTAAATTTTCCAAACATATAACCAGTCCAAATGCGTGCTTTATTTAGAATTCAAGGGTGATGCGTTAGAAATGAGGTGACCCTATAAAAAGATAAGAAAAACACCACTTTTATCACGATGTAAAGCCGATTTATGTGTTTGGTAACTTTCATGATAGGAAGCTATATATCTAATTTCTGAAAAATAAAGCTTTCCATTGACATCAAATACGATGTAGTCGGGCGATTCTAAGTACATGAATCGAATTGGTAAAAATTAAAAACATTTAAAAAATGATTTTTTTTACTCATTTATAGAGTTTTAAAAATAATATTTAGCACACTTTTATTATATCTTTAATAATTAATTTAATTCTTAATATTAAAATTCAATTTTAAATAATGTTTTTGTAACCAAATAGATCAATATACCAGAAATACAAAAAAAAATTATTTTCGTCGATTCATTGCTAGAACTTTCACTATAATATTGGAGGACGAGTGTCATACAGCGCAATATCTTTACATGCTTCCTGCAATTTCACGTTTATTTGTTACCTTTAACTTTGTGCTAATCTACTTGAGTAAGTTAATCTTACTCAGTAGACTTGCAGACTAAAGGCTTTACATTTGACAAAGTGGTGACCAACATAGAGGCCTTAACTTAAGATTGTGTCTGCAAGAGAACACCGTCACTTGGTGGAACATGCTATTGGAAAGTCACTTTTAACATCAGACCAATATGGAATTTCATTAGAGATAATTAGGGTTTAAGAAAGGAGATACTGGAGTGTAGTGATAACTTTCATTCTACACATTGGATCAGATTATCTGTGATAAATGAAGTAGCAGATATATTTTTTGGGGCTGTTTAAGCCAAGAGTCTATTATCAGCAAGAAAAAAAAAGGTTATTGGTGTCCGTTCCAATATGAACCTATTTCTATGATGAGTTATCAGAAGATGAACTTTAAAAGAAACACAAAGGCTTTGAAGACACATTCAGTCACTCTCCTGAACCTTGCCAGAGGAGCTCGATCCTACAGCACGGGTCAGGGGAGACACTCACCAGAACCTTGCCAAGGGAGCTCTCTCTTGCTTTCCCCCTCTCTCCCTCTTTCTTCTCTCTCTCCCTCCCTCCCTTCCTCCCTCGCACGGAGCACACGTGACACACATGACTCATTTTCAAACAAGCGTGAGAATGTTTCTACTATATAACTTTATAAAAAGCTAAACAATAATTTCAATTCGCTTTTACATCCCCTATATATTCCCATGATTAAATTTAATAACTTCCAAATAACTTTAATGACTTTCTTTGTATTTTGTCCTTTAACAAGCATTATAAAAGCCATAACTTTAACAAATTCCTTAAGGTACCAATTTAGTTACGCCTGAGACAGCTATCTATAACAATCACTCACTTATAAATGAGTTACATTTTAAAGGTTGTCCCTTACAATCGTTTTAGAATAATTTAAATAGGACTTAAGCCTACATCTATTATTCAGATCAAATCAAATGAGGTGTTTATTTGTTTTTATATATTATAACTCATTTATAAGTGAAATAAGTAAAAAAAACAGTATTGTTAAACCTGATCAAAGGAACGCAACAAAACAACGTATGCAAATGAACACCGAGAAGACGGTCTATTCTTTATTCACAAACGCAAGAAAAAATTCTCAAACAGTTGATCGATCTACGATGGGAAGAGCAACCTGTTTCCATGGGATTCACATTGGATCAAAAGTTACACGCATATTTGTGTACAAGATCTCTGCTCCGAGGCGACCGCCATGCTCAAACTGTTATAAGAAATTTTAAAAGATGTACCATGGCGTAGAAAGCTGATATTGACTTTTAAAACTTCATGTGCCAGACAGTATTTGATGTTTTGAAATTCATAACTCATTGGGACTTCCTTGAATCTCTTCAAATACTCTTGCTAAGCCTTCATTTGTTTCTTACGATCTGTGTGTCTGTGGCTTCATGTGAGCGGAGCTTTTCAAAACTGAGGCTAATTGATTACTTATCAAGAACTATTTACGATCCCCAATAGGACAGTCAAGGCTTTCTATTATCAAAAAAGCTCTATTATCAATTAAAAGGGATACTGTGAAGGAAATTAATTTTGATCAATTGATTGACAGGTTTGCAGATTTAAGACCAGGGAAGGATAATTTTAAATAAATTGAATTTAATGTAAAAATAGCTATAACTAACGTTGTTACAGTTCTTAAATACATTTATCTCCTGAACTTCAAAAAAAAAAAAAGGAGGGTGGGGGTGGCCCCATGAGTTTACTACACAGGGTGACACCAACCCTAGCTACACTTTTGTCAATTCCTTATTTACCTTATTATTACTAATATTATATAATATTCCTGTAACAACACAGTTCCAGCTATTCTAATATCACTTTTTATCTTTTAGATCTAATTTCCTGAAGTTAAAGACATTCCTATCTCCATTGTTACTATAATTTTATATAAAAAAAAAAAAAAAAAAAAAAGAGATTATTTTATTAGAAAAGTTCAAATTAAAGTAGATCAACGTAAAAATATGATATCAAACTTTCTTGAGAAATAATACCAGACTTTATCATATTAATATCTTAATTACAAAGTTTTTTTTTTTTAAATAAAGGATGTTTTTTATGCTCGTTTTCTTTCCTTTTGTATAAACGATTTCTATATTTTTAAAACAGAAAAGCTTTTAGCCATCGAACAATTACCAAAGGAATGCTATCCCATATTTATTAACTTTTCTTTTAATAGAAAAAAACAACAACTAATGAAAACTTTAAAAACAATTTGTGAAAATATTACATATACCTGATTGTAAAAAAAATACGATATTTGCAAACAAATTTAAAGCCGAGACATTCGAAATTTGTAATTAAACCTACAATACTTGAAATTATTCATTGCACCGAATACTTTTTAGGTTGCATACGGCATTCACTTAAAACTACGAGACAAAGAAGATATTAAACTTTAGATATTTGAAATTGAATATAAACTTATGTTCGCGTCTTTTTATTTTTACAGATAGTTAATTATTATCATACTGAATACATTAAATACTAATATTTTTAATTTTAATTGATTGCAACTTATGTGTTATTAAATTAATCAGCATCGCATACCCTCGTTGGCAAATGAATTCTTAACAAAGTAAAATGTAGCTTAAATGGCAAACAAATTTGAAGCTTGTAATAATATTTTTTAGATTTAAACTCTTACTTTCAGATGGCCCAAAGCTTGACCTTTACAGAATTAGAGATATTGAAACAATTGAATGGTAAAATAAAAAATTTAAAAAAATTGTTTAAGATATTTACTTTTATAATTATGACCAATGATGTTCAATTAAAAGGTTGGGGGAAAATGAAAATCTTGAGTATGCCTGAGATTGAGACGGAGAGAGGAGAGCAGGAGATGGTTGGTGGAAATGTGAAAACATGACACATTGTGGGTTGATATAGTAAAATAATATTTTAAGACACGTGAGAGGTAATGTGTGTGTTATAAAGAGGAAAGAAAGAGAGGATATATATAAGATAGAGAGTGAACACGCCTGGAAGAAAGGGAAATAGAATGGTCATAAAACTGAAAGTGTTTGTTAGTGCGAGCGTTTTTTTTAAAAATGTGCATTAATGAGTTGGCTATAACTGATATACAAATTTAAGAGAGGAAGATAACTAATTTTGAAATGTGCGTGAATGAATTGGCTATAACTCATTTAAAATCAAATAGAAGGAGAGAACTATATTTTATAACTGTACACAAATGAGTTGGCTATATCTGATATAAAATGTAAGACAGGGAGAGAACTAGACTTTACTAATGTGCACGAATTAGATGGCTATAACTGATATGAAATATAAGAGATTGGGAGAACTAGATTATATGAACGTGCACGAATGAGTTGGCTATAACTGATATAAAATGTAAGGGAGAAAGAATACTAGATTTTATAAATGTGCACGAAATATAAGGCTATAACTGATAAAAATGTTTTAGAGGTAAAATAAATGTGCACTAATGAGTTGTCTATAATAACTGATCTTAAATCAAAGAGAGGAAGAGAGCTTCATTTTATACATGTGCATGAATGAGTTGGCTAAAACTGATATAAAATTTAAGAGAGGAAGTGGGCTAGATTTTATAAATATGCACGAATGAGTTGGCTATTAATGATATAAAAATTTAAGATAGGGAGATAACAAGATTTTATAAATGTTCACGAATGAGTTGGCTAAAACTGGATGTTTGAGACAGAGAAAAAGAAATATTAAGATTTAATCATCTAAATTCTTTTTAATTTTACTTTTTAATTATTAATGAAATTCAACAAAGTTTTTACAGATAATGTCACAGATGACAGTCAAGACGATGACAGCAGAGATGACAGTCAAGAAGTTTTTGGTGACACAGATAACAGTAAAAAAATATGATGACACAATTGATAGTCAAGAAGATGATGACTCAGATGACGGACATAAAAACAGTTTTAACAAGAAAGATGAAGCAGAACTTTTCTATGGTAATTATTTGTTGTTATAATTCTCATTGATCTGCTTTTATAATAGTTTCTATTGATGTATGTAATATAACATTCTGTGTCTCAAAAACTACCATTAAATATATATTTTGAGATTTTATTATTTACAAATTATATATAAAGGCAGGTGTAAAATTGTATTAAAATGTGAAATGGCTTAGAATTAGATTATAATCTTATTAATATGAACTTTATTTTATCACCTTGCCAGGTACACATGAAAACCAGGTCTCAGCAGAAGGAGAAGCAGATCTACACAAACATCTTGTTGGGTGTATGAAGAATCCAGGTCACAGAAAGTTTGTACCTATCAACAATTTTAATGCCAGTCACCTGCCTGACGGTTACCATGACAACGACATAGTCGAATTGATCAAAGCTACAGCTGACCTGACTGTCAGGGTAGATGTTAAAATGATCAGTACAAAAAGACCAGAATTTTGGCCAAACACCACAGTCCCATACGCCTTTTATAAAATGAGAGGAAGTGACGTCATGCGGATGGGGACTGGGATGGTGACGGGTGTATACTATTCGACATGGAAAAACAACATGGGAACTTGTCGATGTCACACGTGTCAACACTCGGACACACCAAGCAAAGTGTGGGGGGAGGTAACGATGGAGACGGCTAATCACGTGGTGTTTGATGACCTTGAGGCAAGACACACAACGTGTAGATTGTTCTTTGATAGACAAGATAGTCCAATGGTCACTCTTGGTGGTTGGACGGTGAGGGAAGCAGACGTTAGTAAAGACAGGTGTGAGCTGCAATGTGTGACATGTGACGTAGATTTACTGGATAAACTGTACAAGTTATATTTACACTACTTGACTGATCATTGGGTGAAAGTAAACCACAATTACTATAGTTCTAGAGATGAGCACAAGTTGACATTGATAGTATCACATCCACATGGATGTCCTAAACAGGTCTCTGTAGGACAATGGATAAACAGGTACGTGGTGGTGGATGATAATCCTGCTGATCAGACCAAGTACACGTACACAACATGTACATGTCCAGGCAGTAGTGGCGCTTATGTACACTCACTGGGGTATAATGTTGGTTGCTTGTATCTTGTCGACCATGTCCACAGTGGGGTCAACGCTAAGGGAAACAATTTTAGTAGCTTTGGTCGGGAGTACCTCAATTAACGATAATGTAAACCATTTTTTACAAAAAATATTTTAAAAATAATTCTATACAATTATACAAAGTTGTAACAACCATTTATTGTATATGTAGATAGCAACATACACCCCAACACAACACCACATCAAAGCCCCCACCTCCAGTATCGGCACCCCTACCTTTAACTATCACATCACAAGTATTTATAACATATTACAGTTTTGTTTATTTTAAAGTCTTTTCATTTTGGTTGTCATTTTGTTTATTTTATTAGATCTTATTTTGAAAATCTTATATCAATCAATATATAAATTATGTTGTATATACAATCTTATATCTATAATTGTATCAAATAACTTGAATTTAAAATCGTATTTCAATAAATAAATCAAATATATTGTGCATAAAACAGTTTCTTCTATTGTATACCGTTTTAAAATGTTTTTGTCTGCTTATGAAATAGATAAAAAATAAACATTAAAATAAAATTCGTTTTGGATTTTCTTTATTTATTGTATGCTTGTTGTCTAAGTTGAAAGAGTTTACAAAAAAAAATGTTATAAGGAGCTATCAGAATATTACATACGTACAGACATTTAGTCGAGCTGGTTGACATAATAAAATGTGAAATGAAGCTATCAAAATATTACACACGTATAGAATTTGAATTTATTTATATTATTGTCAAAATAAAATTTGTATGGAGCATCAGAATATTACATACGTAAAGAGGTGAGGCTTTGTCAGATTTTCGTTCATTTTGTGCCAGTGGGTTAGAATATTGTGTATTGAAACTATTGCTAAAATTTATGTATGTATGAATAACAACAACTAAAAGTGAAATAACTACCATTGAGTAAATAAATTAACAACAATGCAGGAAGAAAAATTAAAATAACAAACAATGTCTTATTAAAATAACATAACTGAAAATAAAGAACAACAAAGTCAATAAAAAAATGTTGACGGTAATTTATCTAAAGGGGAAATCATGTACGTGGTGAATGTTTTATCAGGTTTTAAATTTTCTTTTCAAAAACTCCATAATTCTACGCATATTTCCGTATACAGAAAAAAAATTTATACATTGCATAAGATTTCAAGTTGTGTTTAAAACGTTGATCCCACATATAACTTAATTTCATTTGATTAGACATGTTTCAATGTTAAGGGTAAGATTAGTTAGTAAATAAAAAAGAAGGTAATGTCTTTTGTTTCTGTGGTTTCAAAAAAATTGTATTTTCAGATCGCTCAAAGTAAATTGTTGATGTTATTAGAGAAACAGAAGTTGAAGTAGACACATGGTAACATGTTCAAATTATATGTTATCTTATTCAGCATAATTAGTAAATAATAAATTAAATAAAAAATAACATCAAAATCATATGCATGTTCTTCTAATATGAAGGAGAGGGACAGAAGGAAATAATTTGATATTGGAGAGGTACATATTGTGTGATTAAACATATGGTGTGTTTCTGAAAGTCTGCTAGATATTAATAGTTAACGATATTTGGGCTGGGAAATTAAAAATTGTGTTGAAAAAGAAAAATGGAGTGTGTTTTAAGGATAGTAAAACAATATTTTAGAGAGAGATAGAAAATAGGGTAAGAAAGAACAAAAGAGTGTGTAAGAATGAAAAATAGTTGTGCTAGAGATTTCTAGAAAAATGAAAATGATACGAATGAGCTTGTGTGCCAGGAAGAAAAAGAGAGAAAGTGTAAGAAAGAGTACGTAACATAATGAGAATGTGATAAAAGGATTGTGTTAGAGAATAAGAGTAACCATTACATACTAATTACTATTTTGTATTGACAGTGATGTCAAACAAATGCACACACAGCAGTGATAAAGTCAGTTGTAAGAAGAAAGATGAAGGATTTTCTTTTCTATGCTAATTATTTGATGATACAATTCTCATTGTTGTATGTGCATACAACTTTAATGGACTACGATTAGTCAATTGTTTTGTCACGTGATACGTGTAAAAACAAGTAATACTTCCGGTAGGCTGTCTGCAACACACTAGTAGCTCACAAATTTTTCTTCAAACAACTTTCTTCCTTTAATCATGACTGATTTATAATTATTGTCACATTTAATTAATGTCATTTAAAGAAACGCGTGTATTCAAGAATATTTTGAAAAGTAAAATTTTAATAAACACTGGGGAAGCGCTGATGGAGACAAACATTTTGCTTTAGAATTAATGATAATGGCAATGGCTGATCAGCTGTTTATCTGTTGTTATCTGTTGTTATGTGTAGCAGAAAGCCTACTAATGGCTGGTACGTATCACGTGACAAAACAAGGAAGTGACTAATCGTAGTCCATTGCAACATGTACAAATTATAATTCCTATATAAATATTGCTTTATTATTTATTTGATAAATGTGTCTTTAAAAGCATTCAATTTATTATGTAGACTAACTATAGCTAGTACACTATAAATATTACACGACATATATTCGGCAATAAACGAAGTTAGTTATGACATTGTTTATAATAGTTTTATTATAATATTAAAATGTAGTTTTTGTCAGGTACACATGAAACCCAAGTTTCAGAAGGTGGAGAAGCAGATCTACATAAACATCGTGTTGGCTGTAAGAAGAATCCAGGTCACAAACAATTTGTACCCGTCCACGATTTTAACATCAAATATCTGCCTAGAGGCTACCGTGACAATAACATAGTTGAGTTGATCAAAGCGACGGCTGAGCTGACTGTCAAAGTGGATGTTAGAATGACTAGTTCAGATAGACCAGAGATTTGGCCCAACAACAATTTGCCATATGCTTTTTATAACTTGAGATGAAGTGACATTTTGAGGGTATGGACTGGGATGGTGTGGCGCGTGGACTAGTGGACGGGAGAAGACAACCTGGGAACTTGTAAATGTCTCAAGTGTCAAACCTCAGACACACCCAGCAAAGTGTCAGGGCAGATATGGATGCCACGGCAACATAAGTTGTTTTTGATGACCTTGAGGCGAGACACACAACATGTAAATTGTTCTATGACAGACAAGACAGTCCTCTGGTCACTCTTAATGGCTGGACGGTTGATGACGCAAATATTGAAGACGACAGGTGTGTGATGAAATGTATGACCTGTGACGTTGAGTTACTGGATAAAATGGATACATTTAGGAGACACAGATTTGATCTCTGTAATTAAATAGATAACAAATATGAGAGTTCTAGAGATAAATACAAGTTGATATTCATAGTTTCACATCTACATGGATGTCCTAAACAGATCTCTGTAGGACATAGGATACATAAATATGAGGTGGGTCCGGAAAGTACAAAGTACACATACAGCGCTGGAAGTGCCAAGGCAGTAGTGGGGCTCATGTACACTCACTGGGCTATGATGTGTGGTATTATTACCACCATGTTCACAGTGGGGTCAACTCTAAGGGAAACAATTTTAGTGGAGCTGGTCGAGATATGGTTTAATATCGATAATGTAAAGAAAATATTACACTCTTTTATGAAAGTACTAGAATATATGACCCGATGTTATTGGAGTAATAATGGTAGGCACTTTGCGATTATGTCTACCTGCTATTGCGAAAACTCATCAGAATGTCTTATTTTAAAAAGAATTATCTAAATGATAAGTAATCAAATCATTTTTGTCACTAAAGGAGTTCATTGAAGGTTGATTTCTAAGCTAGAGAAATACTTGACATGTCATGTGCTTTTAAATTGTGAAATGTTGGGCCTACTCTACGCCTTTTTGTGCATAAACTACTTTTTTTTAATTATGTGAAAATATAATCTTAAATTTACAACAAAACATTTATTAACCATTTTAAATATCTTTTATACTACCGAATTTTTTCATATTGGTATCTTCAATAAAATTTTAACCAAAGTTTTGCCTTTGTTTTTCTACTATATTATCAGAAATAGTAAAAGTGAGAATTCTTTTATCTAAAGATAAATCTTTTAAACATTTTTCACGCCTTTAACAGCCTTGGTTGTTTTGTTTTTTTAATTGTAATTAATCTTATAAACAATATACATACACAGAACAGAATAGTATAACACAGAACATAATAGTATATAACACAGAACATAATAGTATATAACACAGAACAGAATAGTATATAACACAGAACAGAATAGTATATAACACAGAACAGAATAGTATATAACACAGAACAGAATAGTATATAACACAGAACAGAATAGTATATAACACAGAACAGAATAGTATATAACACAGAACAGAATAGTATATAACACAGAACAGAATAGTATATAACACAGAACAAAATAGTATATAACACAGAACAGAATAGTATATAACACAGAACAGAATAGTATATAACACAGAACAGAATAGTATATAACACAGAACAGAATAGTATATAACACAGAACAGAATAGTATATAACACAGAACAGAATAGTATATAACACAGAACAGAATAGTATATAACACAGAACAGAATAGTATATAACACAGAACAGAATAGTATATAACACAGAACAGAATAGTATATAACACAGAACAGAATAGTATATAACACAGAACAGAATAGTATATAACACAGAACAGAATAGTATATAACACAGAACAGAATAGTATATAACACAGAACAGAATAGTATATAACACAGAACAGAATAGTATATAACACAGAACAGAATAGTATATAACACAGAACTGAATAGTATATAACACAGAACAGAATAGTATATAACACAGAACAGAATAGTATATAACACAGAACAGAATAGTATATAACACAGAACAGAATAGTATATAACACAGAACAGAATATTATATAACACAGAACAGAATAGTATATAACACAGAACAGAATAGTATATAACACAGAACAGAATAGTATATAACACAGAACAGAATAGTATATAACACAGAACAGAATAGTATATAACACAGAACAGAATAGTATATAACACAGAACAGAATAGTATATAACACAGAACAGAATAGTATATAACACATAACTGAATAGTATATAACACAGAACAGAATAGTATATAACACAGAACAGAATAGTATATAACACAGAACAGAATAGTATATAACACAGAACAGAATAGTATATAACACAGAACAGAATAGTATATAACACAGAACAGAATAGTATATAACACAGAACAGAATAGTATATAACACAGAACAGAATAGTATATAACACAGAACAGAATAGTATATAACACAGAACAGAATAGTATATAACACAGAACAGAATAGTATATAACACAGAACAGAATAGTATATAACACAGAACAGAGTAGTATATAACACAGAACAGAATAGTATATAACACAGAACAGAATAGTATATAACACAGAACTGAATAGTATATAACACAGAACAGAATAGTATATAACACAGAACAGAATAGTATATAACACAGAACTGAGTAGTATATAACACAGAACAGAATAGTATATAACACAGAACAGAATAGTATATAACACAGAACAGAATAGTATATAACACAGAACAGAATAGTATATAACACAGAACAGAATAGTATATAACACAGAACAGAATAGTATATAACACAGAACAGAATAGTATATAACACAGAACAGAATAGTATATAACACAGAACAGAACAGTATATAACACAGAACAGAGTAGTATATAACACAGAACAGAATAGTATATAACACAGAACAGAATAGTATATAACACAGAACTGAATAGTATATAACACAGAACAGAATAGTATATAACACAGAACAGAATAGTATATAACACAGAACAGAATAGTATATAACACAGAACAGAATAGTATATAACACAGAACAGAATAGTATATAACACAGAACAGAATAGTATATAACACAGAACAGAATAGTATATAACACAGAACAGAACAGTATATAACACAGAACAGAGTAGTATATAACACAGAACAGAATAGTATATAACACAGAACAGAATAGTATATAACACAGAACTGAATAGTATATAACACAGAACAGAATAGTATATAACACAGAACAGAATAGTATATAACACAGAACAGAATAGTATATAACACAGAACAGAATAGTATATAACACAGAACAGAGTAGTATATAACACAGAACAGAATAGTATATAACACAGAAAGGTACGTAAGAAAATATTGATCGGGGACGGACAAGGGGATGAACCCAGACAAAAGCCATATTTCTGGAAAGCCGCCCGGACAAGTTCGTTCCTAAAAAGAGGACATTTTCGGGGAAACCCCAGACGCACGATAACCCTACCTAAAACGCACCAAACCTAATGACGTCACAGGGAAATCAATACGGAGATGTCACCATGTTTTTATACTTGCCATTTAAGGACATAATGAATTTAATACAATAGTTTTAGACAATATTGAAAGACTACATGAATCCCGCCCAACAATGGCCTTGAAAATGTCTGAACTAAAGTTACGTGAAATTAGTGATAACACGTGCATTGGGTGCTGAGTGGTCGAGTGGTCTAAACTGAGTCGATCTCCATTTCAACAAAGCCCAGTCAAGCAAAACATCACCAGCACCCCAGCTGGATGGGACCCGTTAGCTTTGGGTGAAAACTCATCTAAGAGAAGAATAATCTGAATTTAAACCCGGAGATGGAGTCCCGTTTTCGGATAATATTGACACAATGAAACATTCCGACAACTCCTGCGACACCTCTGGTTCCAAGCTGTATCATCCACATGATGTTCTCTTAGGCCATCCATTGGTGTGGAGAGAGGCCATTTGCTATGTAGAGAACCAGGTTATGATCCTAAAAAGAATAATCGCAGGCCAGTAGGAAATTAGTAAAACACAGTAAGGTTAAACCTGATAAAAGGAACGCAGCAAAACAACGAACGTGTCGGCAGGAAGCCTTCATCAGCGAACAAACAGAAAAAGGAATAAAATTAAAAAATGTATCAAAAAATATAATGTAGCACTAAGCTAAGATGTAGTATCCAAGAGGGCAGAAAAAGATTAGTCAGGCCGTGTCAGAATCCCAGGCCGTGTGGAATTAATGCTGCGAAGTCTACACAATTGTCAAATTGTGAGGGACGTATGTCAGCAAAGAAAACTCCTTTTTACGAACCCCAGTTAATGCTACCCCCCCTCCCACACACACACACATTTTTAGGTCTAGATGTAATATTTCAATGGGCAACGAAGGAGAAGCATAAATATAAAAGGGCCGCGAAAGAAAATAGTATGGGGAACGCTTGTCTACGGAATACCTGATATTGATTTTAGCCAACTAGTTTCTGAAATTCCAGTAAGCTTTGTATGAAAGCAACGTTTAGCAATGCACTTAGCTACTTGGTAAAAGTGGGGTAGATGGCTATCAGGTTAGAAAAAGGGAAATGAGAGAAATGAAGTATGAGAAAACCTGGGGAAAAAGAACGCAACGAAACAACGAGAGTGGGATGATAATTATCTGTAACACTTGCTTTGTGTTCTAGAAAGGAAGCTTTGGTCAGTAATTTGAGTGCAGGGTGAACCCTAAATAATGCCGTTAGAGATGAAGTGTACATTAAATTGTTAAAGTAGCTAAAGACAATGATGTCAAAGAACGAACATCAATTATCTAGCTCAGCGGTTCTCAACCTGCGGGACCCTTTCCCGGGGGTCGCCTAAGATCATCGGGAAAACACATATACTCTACAGTTGTGAAATAGCAACGAAAATAATTTTGTGGTTGGGGGTCGCCACTACATGAAGAACTGTATTAAGGGGTCGCGGAATTAGCAAGGTTGAGAACCACTGATCTAGCTCATTTTAATCACGCCAAAATAGGGGGGGGGGTTGTTATGGAGAATGTAGATATAGATTTTGTATTAACCATAGGAACTTACTCTAAATAGCACAGTACACGCATTTGACAGTGAATAAATTGTCCAAAGATTTTGAGGCATTTGGTGATATAGGAACATACTCCAAATTGTTTTCGTGATATTTGACAGTTAACAAAATAGTCTATATTGTACTGCGTACTTGATAGTTTATATAAAAGAATATACTATTGCTATGTTATAGGCTATTGTATAAGTGAGTTAGTAAATGGCTGTTGTTTATTAAGTCAAAGACTCGGAAATTGTTATGTGGTAGAATACTTGACACTAAAGCAGTTATTTTGAATTTATGAGTAATACGTAAGAGATATTTTTAGAACGGGATATTCCCTTAGAACATAAATTAACTGATCTATTTACAACTTAAAATCAATTTCATTGATTATTATTTCGCCAAATCAGACAACGTCATTTAAGAAAATCCCAATTCCACGATATCCGCCATTTTGAAAGACGACTTTTAAACAGATAATTATTGTAACAAAAGGTAAGTTTTATCTATAAATTTGATTTGACTTTTATTTATAGTAAAAGTTATCATACTGACATATTATGTCATCTAATAATTGATACTTCCAATTAAGCTCTGTATATCAAGTTCAATTTTACAATAGCTAAGATCGCCTATTGCGCAAATTAGATTAATTAATCTTTACTACCAAACTAAGGTGGCATTGCTCACATAATTTTCAACCTGCACTAGAGTGCCACCAAAACAGAGGCGTAACTGGGTTTTTGACACCCTTGGCTAATTTATTTTTGGCGCCCTTTATTTAAACAAAAATTTAAAAATGGCCGGCGCCCTTCGCAACTGCCCCCAATGCCAAGCCGTTGTTACGCCAATGCACCAAAACATCAAAATATACCATCACCCTTTTTTCCCAACTTTCCAAATGATATGAAATATGATATGAAATATGATATGAAATATTATATGAAATATGACATGAAATATGATATGAAATATGATGTGAAATATTATATGAAATATGACATGAAATATGATATGAAATATGACATGAAATATATGAAATATGATATGAAATATGATATGAAATATGATATGAATACTGCTTGTAATAAAATGTTAAACTAATGAAAAATAAACTTCTGGAACTATGCAGTAAAGGTTTAATTCAATAATTTTATTAAATAATCCTGAAGCCACAATATTAATCGTGTTGTTTTTAATGTAGCTCTTTAAGAGAAAATAATTTAAATGTCATCAACACAGGCACGGACTAATAGGGAAATAGAATTACATTTCTTGGCTTGAAACAAACAAACAAAGCACATTCAAATATATTTCTATAAGTGTTAATAGCATTTACGGAATCAATAAGTTTGAAATAAAGTCTTTTTTCTAATTTTTCATTGTACTTTTAGACAGATAATCCTATTCAATACTTAACATAATAAGCATGTGGTGTGACTGGACGTGGTGAGGTGTTGTAATGTGGTGTGACTGGACGTGGTGAGGTGTTGTAATGTGGTGTGACTGGACGTGGTGAGTTGTTGTAATGTGGTGTGACTGTACGTGGTGAGTTGTTGTCATGTTGTATGACTGGACGTGGTGAGTTGTTGTCATGTTGTATGACTGGACGTGGTGAACTGTTGTAATGCTGTATGACTGGAATTGGTGAGTTGTTGTCATGTTGTATGACTGGACGTGGTGAGCTGTTGTCATGTTGTATGACAGGACGTGGTGACTTGTTGTCATGTTGTATTACTGGACGTGGTGAGTTGTTGTCATGTTGTATTACTGGACGTGGTGAGTTGTTGTCATGTTGTATGACTGGACGGGGTGAGTTGTTGTCATGTTGTATGACTGGACGGGGTGAGTTGTTGTCATGTTGTATGACTTGACGTGGTGAGTCGTTTTCATTAGTGTTTCAACTTAAATGCGTTAACATTGGTTTCGAGAAGTGGAGTGAGTGACCACGTGATGTGAGCTATACAAATAATATAGAATGTGGAATAAAGATTAGTTGTTGCACAAACGAGTTGGCCTCACGCTTTACTATTACAGACTGAAACAACAGATAATCAATCAATGATGTTAATTAATTTCATTTATATGATGAAATGACAAAATGTGTGTTATCTGCTGCATTTTATCTTATATCATGCAACATTGATATATTTAAACTGTTAAATATTTCTGAAATTAAATATAAACACAATATTTTTTGTTTTCTTATTTTTACAGTGTCAATAGTGTGTATGCTTCAGAAAAATAAATAAGTCATTACAATTAATGTGTATAATATAATTCATAATAAAGCATGTGATTATAAATCATTTTTCGACATATTCCTTTACATGTTCATGTTTATTATTGAAAGAGCAAGCAAAACTAATAGCAAGTTGTCATTATCAAAGTACGAACAGCGATTGAGAATGAACAACTCAAGATTGAATAGAACGTGTACATTACAAGGATGTACAAGCGATATGAACACACGTGATTTAACTATTGGCAATGCTGAAGACAACAAGGAGGAAGTAAGGTACAGTTTGGACTATGATGTTAGTAAAAGTAAAGATACTTCTGCCTGTCAGATACAATCAAAACGTTTGCACAAATCAGAAAATGATTCAGAAGTATTTACATCTACAAGTAAAAGGATAAAGGTAACCAGTTTCTTGAATATTGTATAATATAATATTGTTGGGTAATGTAAATTTATGGTCTCTGGATAAAAAATTACTGTGAAATGAATGCAATAACATTTTTATTTGTTTTTCTATTAATTTAATAGCAAACTTCAAACGAAATAATTATTTATACAAAAAACAAACTATATATTTTTTTGTTGAATATATATATATGTGTGTATATATAAGTATATATATATATATATATATGTATGTATGTATGTATATATATATATATATATATATATATGTATGTATGTATATATATATATATATATATATATATATATATATATATATATATATATGTATGTATGTATGTATATATATATATATATATATATATATATATATATATACATATAAATAATTGCATAAAATGTATTATCTATTTGTGCATTTCTTTAGGAATAGTGTATTTCTTAAGTTTTTACTCCTAACTAAAACATTTCAAATACCTCGATACATTGGCGAATACTCTTTGAGTCGCAGGCGGCACCCGTTTTCAAATCACGGACACGGAAGATGTAGAACGGATGTTTTTAATTAAATATCAACTAGTTTCGCATGCCTTACTTTGTGCTTATAGTTAACTATTACAGAAAACATTTCTACAATTTTAAACGTGTTAGTATTATTGACTTTGATTGACAGCTGCATAATTTTTATTATTAATCTTTATTGCAGAGGGTCGTTGGGAGGTTAATTTTTAATGAATGTAACGTTAATAGATAAGAGAAGCCAAGCTTGTATTTATTTGCTAGGTAATACTCTCAATTGCAGGTTGCCCAAAGTTTTACCTTTGCAGAACAAGAGGTATTAAAACCAACTAATGGTAAAATAAATGTTATAAATTAGATATAAGCATTGTATATAAAGTCATTTTGACAAATTGTCTATGGGGTGAATTGTGAGAGAGAAACTGTGTATGGTTTAAAGTTTGAGAAAGAGAAATTGTGTTTGAGATGAAGTGTGAGACAGAAATTATGTTTGAGGTGAAGGGTGAGATAGAGCAGTTGTGTATCAGGTGAAAAGTGAGACAGAATTTCTAATAATAACATTTAATTAATTTCTCTTGACTTTACCTACTTCAAAAATGAACTATGAACTATGACCTATATTTCGGTTTTTGCAATGATGACAGTCAAGAAGATGGTGACACACATTATTCTTTACAAATTATATAATAGCACAGATGTAAAAATATATTAAAATGGGAAATGGCTTAGAATAATTGGATTACAATCTTATTAAAATGTACATTCTTGTATCCCCATTGTCAGGTACTCATGAAATCCAGGTGTCTGAAGGTGGAGAAAAAGATCTACACAAACATTACAATGAATGTGTGAAGAATCCAGGTCACACAAAGTTTATACCTGTAAACGATTTTGATATCAATCACCTGCCTGAAGGTCAACATGACAACGACATAGTTGAATTGATCAAAGCTACAGCGGACCTGACTGTCAGGGTAGCTGTGAAAATGACCAGCACAGAAAGACCAAAGTTTTGGCCCGAAACAAAAAAAGCGTACGCCTGCTATAATATGAGAGGAAGTGACGTCATGAGGTTGGGTACTGGGACGGTGAGGCATGTAACCAAGTGGACAGAGGAAGACATCAAGAAATACAACTTGGGAACTTGTCCATGTCGCAAGTGTCAACTCTCGGACACATCCAGCAAAGTGTGGGGGGAGGTAAGGATGTACACGGCCACACACGTGGTGTTTGATGACCTTGAGGCGAGACACACCACGTGTAGATTGTTCTTTGATAGACAAGATAGTCCACTGGTCACTCTTGATGGCTGGATAATGGTGAGTGCAGACATTAAAGACGACTGGTGTGAGTTAAAATGTGTGGCATGTGACGTAGATTTACTGGATAAACTGGACAAGATGGCAAATCACTGGATTAATCTATGGGAGGGGAAAAAAATAAAATTCAAGCGTTCCAGACATGAGGTCAAGTTGTCATTCATAGTATCACATCCACATGGACGTCCTAAACAGATCTCTGTGGGACAATGGATAAACAGGTACGTGGTGAATGAGGATAGGAGCAGAACAAAGTACACGTACACAACATGTACATGTCCAGGCAGTAGTGGGGCTTATGTCTACTCACAGGTGTATAATAATGGCTGGTTGTATTATGTCCGCCATGAACACACTGGAGTTGACTCTAAGGGAAACAATAAAAGTGGCGCTGGTTGGGACTTTCAGTAATATCGATAATGTCAACAATTTTATAATACTTTATACAACTATACAAGTTGTATCAACCGTTTTTTGTTGTAGTAGACAAAAACAACCGTCCAAACACCACGCCCCATGAACGCCCCAACCTGCAGTTGCTGCATCCCAACCTCTGACTATCCCATCTCAAGTGCATAAAACATCTTACAAATTTATTTTTATAAAGATTTTTCTTTTGTTTACATTTTGTTGCTTATTTTATTTGAACTTATTTTTAAGCCTTATATCAATAAATATATCAAATATGTTGTATTTAAACACTGTATCAATAAATGTATCAAATATGTTTTACTTGAAACATTATATCAATAAATGTATCAAATATGTTTTACTTAAAACAGTTTATCAATAAATGTTTCGATGATGCTTAACTTAAAACATTATATCAATAATCTTTTTGAAATGCTGTACTTAAAACATTATATCGAAAAATATTTTAAATATGTTGTATTTAAAACATAATATCAATAACTGTATCTGTAGCAGATCAAATATTAACATAATGAATTTTTTCGTATAATATACTGTTTTCACAATTTAGTATAAACAGAAAGTGAGATAGATGAATAGGGGATGCGCAGAAGTGCGAGTTGACAGGCGGAAGGATATAGATTTCTGTAGAGTGAAGGCGCTAACCGTGCTTAATGTACATCTCATAGCATAGTCATAGTTATCAAAACAATTCTGAGTGAATTATGTATATGAAGTAACAAGGCAATGACAATTATATTTCCTTCAGTTTAGGAGATTCATTTTACACTGTTTGAAGTGTATGTGCTGTCAATAAATACATTGTGAAGTGATTCATGGAATTTGGCATCATGCTTTTTACAATAAGTATTGGAATTGATAATGGACTACGAGGAGTCGATTGTTTTGTCACGTGATACGTGTAAAAACAAGTAAGACTTCCGGGAGGCTGTCTGCAACACACTAGTCGCTCACAAATTTTTCTTCAAACAACATTCTTCCTTTAATCATAACTGAATTATAATTATTGTCACATTTATGAATGTCATTTAAAGAAACGCGTGTATTCAAGAATATTTTGAAAAGTAAAATTTTTAATTAACACTGGGGAAGCGCTGATGGAGACAAACATTTTGCTTTAGAATTAATGATAATGGCAATGGCTGATCAGCTGTTATCTGTTGTTATGTGTAGCAGAAAGCCTACCAATGGCTGGTACGTATCACGTGACAAAACAAGGAAGTGACTCATCGTAGTCCATTGGGAGTACTAAATAAGCAGACGCAAGAAGAAAAACCAAATTAGACGATACTTATAATTTTATAACAACAATTTAACTATTAACATTTAGTGTTAGAGTATCAAATATGTTGTATTTAAAACATTATATCAATAAATGTATGAAATATGAAGTAATTTAAAAACTCTCCCTTCCTTTGTATGCAGTTTTAGAATATTGGATCCACCCTTTTTAATTAATAAATAAAATAAATCCTAAAATAAAATTGGTTTGACATTGTTTATGTAAATGTATGTTTGTGTTTGTTGTCTATTTATTGTTTGTTTGTTGTTAACTTAATTGTATGCTTGGTGTTTATTCATTTTATGCTCGTTGTTAATTTATTGTATATTTGTTTTTTATTTATTTTATGTTTGTTGTTTAATAATTTTTTTGTTTGTTGTTTATTTAGTGTAACGCTTGGTGCTTGTGTTGGTGTTGAAAAAGTCTAAATAGCATAACTTAGTTATTATAATATTGCTTAGAGTGGTGGAGATTGTTGTATGACAAAAGAATTGCTCCCTCGACATTTGATATAGTTCCCACTGTTGACCAAAATAAATTTACCCAACATTGAAGAAATAGCTAGTAGACTTTGTGACAGAGTTAGTGGAAGAATTAATGGAAGAGTTATGGGCAGACTTTGTAGCAGACCTAGTTTCAGACTTAGCAAACTTAGTGGTAGATTTAGTGGAAAAATTAATGGAAAAGACTAAGTGGCAGACTTAATGGCAGACTTAGTGGCAAAGACTTGGTGGCAGATTTAGTGACAGAGTTAGTGGCAGACTTAGTGGCAGAATTTTTTTATAGAGTAAGTGGTAGAGTTCGTGGCAGACTTAGTGGCACACTTAGGGGCAGTGTTAGTGACAGACTTAGTGGCAGACGTAGTGGTAGACTTCAGGGAAGAATTAGTGGTAGACTTAGCGGCAGACTTAGGGGAAGACTTAGTGGTAGACTTAGTGGTTGCATGCCTTTTAACTGTGCTGGACGCAATCAGCTTTTTTTTTACGAATCAAATTTTTTTTTAAATTGTACGCACCTTACAACTTTTGACACAACTTTTGGAAGGTACAATTGATGAGACAACCTTTTGGACCTAATTCATCCGCAGAAATATTTGCTAAAATGTTCCACCAGCCTTTGAAAATATTTCAGGTGTTGAAACTTACATGGACGAAATGCTGATATCTGGCAGAACTATAGAAGAACACGATGTTAGATTGAAGAAAGTTCTTGACACAGCAAGAGAGAAAAGGATCAAAATTAAATCATCCAAATGCTTTCAATAGGTCAAGCAAATTAAATTTGTGGGACACATCATTACAGATAGCATCAAATTTGATCACTCTAAGATTGACGCTATACAATCAAATCGCAAAGATTAATTAAAAAATTGTTCTAAGAATTATAGTATTATAGATAATCTCGGAAAATTGTTCCCAAATGTATCAGAAATAACTGAACGCCTGAGAGATATGTTCAAACTAGATAACGAGTGGGTATGGCTGGAACAACAAGATAACGAGTGGGTGTGGCTGAAACAACAAGATAACGAGTGGGTGAAGCTGGAACAAAACCAAACTGCAGAGGATCAGTTGAAGAATGTAATCATATCACCCACAGAGCTAGCTTTCTATGATGTCTCAAAGCCAGTCACAGTGTCCGTGGCCTTGGACCAGCATTATTTCAAAGTGAGAGACCAGGTCCTTTTGCATCCTGGTCTTTAAAAGAGTGTCAAAAAAGGATATAACGCTCAAATGTTACACGAAGTAATTAAGAGATTTCATCAAGAACATTTAGGGCTTGATAAATGTCTGGCTAGGGCAAAAAAATTATTTTTGTGTCCGGAAATGTCATGGCCGATCATGTACATTGTGTCTTGATGCTCAGTATGCTGTGAGTTTCAAAGGTCGGTCGGAAATGACATGAAAGATAATATACATTGTGTCTAACTACTCAGTATGCTGTGAGTATCAAAGGATCCAGCAAAAAGAACATATGATAGTTCTCGAAATCGCAGGGATTCCTTTGGGAAAAGATCGGATCTGACATTTTTTATTATACTGTATAGAGATATTTACTTCTTGTTGATTATTACAGCAGATTTTTTTAATTTAGTCCCATTCCGTCTGTCAAAGCTTCTGGTGTGATTATTCATATGAAGTCTCAATTTGCTCTCCATGGCATCCCCAAAAGATATATTAAGTGACAATGCACCCTAGTTTTGATGTAAAAAGTATCTCAATTTCGTAAAACAGTGGGGATTCAGTTACATCACTTCAATACCAACATACCCACAGCTCAATGAGATAGCTGAAAGAGCAATACAGACATAAAAGACACTTTAAAAGAAAACACAAACTTTGGGTCAAGGCCATTTATTGCCCTGTTTCCCTTGAGAAATGCTCCATGTCCTAAATGAATGGCACATAATGTAGACAGTGTCAAAATTAAAACGTCAACTACTGAATAGTGTTCATTTTTTGCCAAGGTGATAAATAAAATATCTTCAATTTCAAGTGTTCTAGCAATAACTTGTATTACAGTGATGTTACATGTCGGCTTTGATGGTAAGGTAATAAATCTTGTGATGGTTACATGGTTGCTTTGATGATAAGATGATGACTTGTGTGATGTCACCTGTTGGCTTTGATGGTAAGTCTTAAATTTTGTATTATATTTTCTAATTAAAGCTCACCTTTATTATCGTTGTTTGACACAAATTATGTCTAATTAGTCTATTTAAAATTTCTATCCCACTATATCCCTCTCATGCTTTGTTAAATAGCACGTCCGAGAAAACTTGTAAAATAATTTAGTCTATGGCCCCTGACTGTCAAATATACCTAGATCACAATGTTTAGAAGTGGTTTCAAAGGATAGATTTGACAGGGGGACAAATAGTTCTATAATAATCACGTGAACGAGAAACATTAAAAGTTTTTATAAAACAGGGGTAATAGCACTTTTGTGATATAAGATTTTTATTAAAAGGGTTACCGTTCTTTGTTAGTTTGTATAAAGTCTTCTCTCCCAAAACGGTGTTCTCCGCTTTGGCTACCCCGATGTCCTCCTCTTGGCTGCCCCGATGTACTCCCCTTGGCTGCCCCGATTTTCTCCCCTTGGCTGCCCCAATGTCCTCCCCTTGGCTGCCCCAATGTCCTCCCCTTGGCTGCCCCGATGTTCTCCCCTTGGCTGCCCCGATGTACTCCCCTTGGCTGCACCGATGTTCTCCCCTTGGTTGCCCCGATGTTCTTCCCTTGGCTGTCCCAATGTCCTCCCCTTGGCTGCCCCGATGTCCTCCCCTTGGCTGCCCCGATGTTCTCCCCTTGGCTGCCCCGATGTACTCCCCTTGGCTGCCCCGATGTTCTTCCCTTGGTTGCCCCGATGTTCTCCCCTTGGCTGCCCCGATGTTCTCCCCTTGGCTGCCCCGATGTTCTCCACTTGGCTGCCCCGATGTTCTCCACTTGGTTGCCCCGATGTTCTCCCCTTGGCTGCCCCGATTTTCTCCCCTTGTCTGCCCCGATGTTCTCCCCTTTGCTACCCAGTGCGTGAGTATCAAAAACTTTATGAAGTATTTAAGTTGATTGCTTGCATAAACCCTTACCAAACCTCCTCCACAAATTATCAATTCTTGTGTATGTAGTCTGAAGGTCAAGAGATGTAGTCTGAAGGTCAAGGAGATGTAGTCTGAAGGTCGAGGAAAACCCGTTTGCAAATTTTGATTTTGATCACGAAATGTTAACATAATTTCAAACGCAGATTTCAAAATGCAAAAAGACAAGTGTGAAAAAATCATTCATGTGTATATTTATAACAAACGAAATAATTGATGCGTCTAAATTTATAAGAAGCCCAATTCCTCTATCTGTATAGTACACTCCAACATAACACTTGTTTTATTCCTTCTACTACTGCTAGTTTTATTTGTACCAACAATCCAAACCCTAATTTTCCTACTCAACATATTTCAGATGACCTTCACATTCAAATCTATTCAATGGATACATTCCCCCAGCTAGCAGATAGCGTTTTTTTTTCTTATCGATCAGTTTTTGAGAAATCTTCAACGTCAGTACTAATCGATTTTATAGATATATTTTAGTTCGTACTGATTGATTTTGTGTAGAAATATTTTAGTCCTTACTGATTGATTTTGTGTAAGAGTTATTGTAAGTCAAGGTGAAAACACCTAGTAAGAGTATGTATGTTAAGTCAATGATACGTTTTAGATGGCTTTTTATGATTAAGTAATTATAAGTATTTCGCCTTTATTTTTTTTTTTACAATGATGATATGTTTTAGGAGGTTTTTATGATAAATCAAAGATTAAGTTTTATTAGCCCTTTTATGATAAGTAAATTATACGTTTTAAGCGGTCTCTGTGATAAGTCAAAAATAAGTATTCACCTGCCGTATCAGTGGTCATTCGAGAATATGACGACAAAAAATCCTAGACAAGACTATGGTTATTTTTTCAGTCTGTGTTTACGAGCAGCGATAGAAGGAGTGTCTGAAGCACGGGAAAAGATGTTAGTAGTCCCGAGTTAAATCTGACATTGCTGTATAGAACACGGTTCTTTAACAAAAAGACAGTCGTAATTGTCGCTTTGTGGGGAAAGCTTAAACATTAATGGTAATGCGATTAGACAGTTGCCACCAGGAAAAAAAACTGGATTGGGTTAATAAACTGGACTGAGTTCTTGGAACATAAACTGGACTGAGTTCTTGGAACATAAACTGGACTGAGTTCTTGGAACATAAACTGGACTGAGTTCTTGGAACATAAACTGGACTGAGTTCTTGGAACATAAACTGGAGGAGCTCTTGTAAGGATTTAATTTTGCAATGTAAATGTTGCTAGTATATAAATATGTTTTCAAACTTCAGGGATTTCAGTGTATTAGAATATCACGTGACAACAGCGTGTTTGACGCAGGTAATGCCATAGTTAAAACAGAAGTTGTATACAGGTAACTTGAACTATCAAGCTCTCCTCCATCCTTTCTCACCCACTCTCACTCTCCATATGTTCTCCCTTTCTCTACACTTTCTCCTTCTCCTCTCTCACCCTAATCTCCCCTCTCCTTCCCATCTCCCCTTTCCTCTCCTTCCTCCTCACTCTACCCCCCTCTCTCTCTCTCTTCCTCTCTCTCCGCTCTTTTTCACTCTCGTTCATCTATGTTCCTTACTCTCCCCTCTCTTTTTCCTCATTTCTTTCTCTCCATCTCTCTCTCCTCAATATCCCTCTCTTTCTTCCCCTTCCTCACTATCCCCACTCTATTCTTCTTTCTCAATATCTCACTCTCTACCTCCCCATCTTCCTCACTCTTCCCCTGACTATCTCATTTTCTCTCTCTACCTCTTCATCACCATACCCTTTCCCTATCTCATCTCTCTCTACCTCTTCATCACCATACCCTTTTTATTTATCTCATCTCTCTCTACCTCTTCATCACCATACCCTTTCCCTATCTCATATCTCTCTACCTCTTCATCACCATACCCTTTCCCTATCTCATCTCTCTCTACCTCTTCATCACCATACCCTTTCCTTATCTCATATATCTCTACCTCTTCATCACCATACCCTTTCCCTGTCTCATCTCTCTCTACCTCTTCATCACCATACCCTTTCCCTTTCTCATCTCTCTCTACCTCTTCATCACCATACCCTTTCCCTATCTCATCTCTCTCTACCTCTTCATCACCATACCCTTTCCCTATCTCATCTCTCTCTACCTCTTCATCACCATACCCTTTCCTTATCTCATCTCTCTCTACATCTTCATCACCATACCCTTTCCTTATCTCATCTCTCTCTACCTCTTCATCACCATACCCTTTCCTTATCTCATCTATCTCTACCTCTTCATCACCATACCCTTTCCCTATCTCATCTCTCTCTACCTCTTCATCACCTTACCCTTTCCTTATCTCATCTCTCTCTACCTCTTCATCACCATACCCTTTCCTTATCTCATCTCTCTCTACCTCTTCATCACCATACCCTTTCCTTATCTCATCTCTCTCTACCTCTTCATCACCATACCCTTACCCTATCTCATTTCTCTCTACCTCTTCATCACCATACCCTTTCCATATCTCATCTATCTCTACATCTTCATCACCATACCCTTTCCCTATCTCATCTCTCTCTACCTCTTCATCACCATACCCTTTCCTTATCTCATCTCTCTCTACCTCTTCATCACCATACTCTTTCCTTATCTCATCTACCTCTTCATCACCATACCCTTTCCTTATCTCATCTCTCTCTACATCTTCATCACCATACCCTTTCCTTATCTCATCTCTCTCTACATCTTCATTACCATACCCTTTCCTTATTTCATCTATCTCTCCCGCACACATCCATCTAAACCTACTATTTCACGTACATTTTACTAGGTTCCGTACTCACCATTGAAGTTCTAATATTTTGAAACACTAAATATCAAATGTAGTTGTGTTTTTTTATAGGTATGTTTAGTTGATGTGGATTAGCGGTTCTCAACCTGTGAGTCGTGACCACTTTTGGGGTCGAACCTAAGACCATCAAAAAACATATGTACTCCACAGTTATGAAGTAGCAACGAAAATAATTTTGTGTTTGGGGGGTCGCCGCCACATGAGGAACTGTATTAAGGGGTCGCGGGCATTAGGAAGGTTGATAACCACTGATATAGATAATCAGGGTTGGATTGGTGTTTGTTGCAACGGTGTTTTCTTGAAGTACCTTATCGATACTATTTTGGTGTATTTCAGCATATGAACCAATACAAAATGGTACTGTAAGAGTTGTGTGTTGTTTCCAACATTTTGCAAATGTTTAATCCAAAAAAAAAAAACTTGGTGAACCGTAATCTACAGTAGCGTGGCAAATATACTTAATCTATAAATTTACTTAATCTTTAACTTTATTTGATCTATAATCGTACTTATCTATAACATTACTCAATCTTTAATCCTACATATTCTATAATCTTACTTAATCTATAAATTTACTTTATTTATAAGCTTACTTAATCTATAAATTTACTTAATCTATAATCTTACTTAAACTATAATCCTACATAATGTATAAGCTTGCAAAATATGTAAACATTCTGATTATCACGATTCTATTACCATTAATTCCCACTTTAAAACACTAAAATAAGTCTACCGTTACCCCACTCTCACCTCTACTCTTACCTACACTCTTACCTACATCCTTAATTAAATCCTTACCTATATCCTTACCTACATCCTTACCTACATCCTTAAATACACCCTTTCCTACACCCTTACTTACATCCTTACATACACCTTACCTACATCCTTACCTACATCCTTAATACACCCTTTCCTACACCCTTACCTACATCCTTACATACACCTTACCTACATCCTTACCTACATCCTTAAATACACCCTTTCCTACACCCTTACCTACATCCTTACATACACCTTACCTACATCCTTACCTTCATCCTTAACTACACCCTTACCTACATCCTTACCTACATACTTACCTACATCCTTACCTACATCCTTACCTACACCCTTACCTACACCCTTACATACACCCTTAACTACACTCTTACCTACACCCTTACCTACATCCTTACCTACATTCTTACCTACATCCTTACCTACATCCTTACCTACATCCTTACCTACATCCTCACCTACAACCTTACCTACACCCTTACCTACATCCTTACCTACATTCTTACCTACATCCTTACCTACACCCTTACCTACAGCCTTACCTACACCCTTACCTATATTCTTACCCCAAGCAATCACAACATTACCTCTCCTCATTTTTCCTCCAACCCCAAGAAGTCACACCCTTAACCAGCCCTCACCCTAGCCCCAATACGTCAACTCTTACCTCACCTTAACCCCTAGCAGTCACACCTTTACTGCCCTAAAAACCTTTACTGCCCTACAAACCTTTACTGCCCTAAAAACCTTTACACTACAACCGATATTTCATTGTTATTGTGTTGAACCGGCATCAGTTAGCCATTTCTTGACGAGTTTTTTTATGACATGTAAAATATTTTGGAATATGCAACGAAATTATTCCTCTATCCCAGTGAGTCTTTTATGGGGTGGTAAGAGAGAACGGGGGCCTCGATGACAATGTATTGCAGTATGGTGCGTGTTTCCAACAGTCACCATAATAGTTTCGGAAATCCCATAATGATGACTGTTTTTTTTCCCTAGGTTTTGATCGTGGAGTGCTTTCATCTTTCAGGCCGTAAAGAGATTTCATCTTTCAGGCCTTAGAGTGATTTCATCTTTTAGGCCGTAAAGAGATTTCATCTTTCAGGCCTTAGAGTGATTTCATCTTTTAGGCCGTAAAGGGATTTCATCTTTCAGGCCTTAGAGTGATTTCATCTTTTAGGCCGTAAAGGGATTTCATCTTTCAGGCCTTAGAGTGATTTCATCTTTTAGGCCGTAAAGGGATTTCATCTTTCAGGCCTTAGAGTGATTTCATCTTTTAGGCCGTAAAAAGATTTCATCTTTCAGGCCTTAGAGTGATTTCATCTTTTAGGCCGTAAAGGGATTTCATCTTTCAGGCCTTAGAGTGATTTCATCTTATAGGCCGTAAAGAGATTTCATCTTTCAGGCCTTAGATTGATTTCATCTTTTAGGCCGTAAAGGGATTTCATCTTTCAGGCCTTAGAGTGATTTCATCTTTTAGGCCGTAAAAAGATTTCATCTTTCAGGTCTTAGAGTGATTTCATCTTTTAGGCCGTAAAAAGATTTCATCTTTCAGGCCTTAGAGTGATTTCATCTTTTAGGCCGTAAAGGGATTTCATCTTTCAGGCCTTAGATTGATTTCATCTTTCAGGCCGTAAAGGGATTTCATCTTTCAGGCCTTAGAGTGAATTCATCCTTTAGGCCTTAGATTGATTTCATCTTAAAGGACGTAAAGTGATTTCATCTTTCAGGACGTAAAGTGATTTCATCTTTCAGGACGTAAAGTGATTTCATCTTTCAGGCCGTAAGGTGATTTCATCTTTCAGGCCGTAAGGTGATTTCATCTTTCAGGCCGTAGAGTGCTTTCAGGGTAGTGCCAAACAATTTGGGGGTCCTTTAAAAATGAAACCATAATTGACCAAGATTTGTGTGATTAAGATCTCGTCGAACGTGTTCCCTGTTTAGGACCCTGGCGTTGTGTCAAGGACATGGTCAGGTCGGGTAGAAACAATGATTGACCTGGCAAGAACCTGGCTATCGTCTGTCCAAACGTCGTGCAAACAACAAGGTACTGGGGTCATGGTTTACATAACAGAGTCATGCCGTGACCCAAGGGCTTGTTATCACAGACTACCAGGGGGAGCAACTCAGGTGGATTCTGTTGGATACTCTGTATATCAATGAAATTGTTGGATACGCAGTACTTCACCTGAATTATTAAAATAGAGGTAACTTTTGTTGGATAAACTGTAGTTCTTGAGAATTGTTGAATAGTTATTACTTCTTTAATACGGTAATGTTGGATAGGCCGTACTTCTATGAAATTGTTGTATTGTCAGTGCTGATACTAAATTGTTGGATGGTTAGTATTTCTAAGGAAGTGTTGGATATTCAGTGCTTCTAAAGACGTATTTGATAGTCTGTACTTCTAACTAAGATTTGGGTAGTTATTATTTCTACTGAATTGTTGGATAGTCATGCCCAGAGCTATTTAACTGCAGGTAGCTATTGTTGGATTGTGTGTTAAATGATGACAACACAGAGTAATTCATGCACTGTCCTAGGCAAAGCTGGGTGACGTTAGAACAGGTTTCTTTAACTCCTTGTCAGTGTAAGATCGGCTTAGTCGTGTTGGAAAGGATGTGTCAATGGATTAAATAGCTTCTGATATCTGAAGAGATTAACGGTACATGTCATCTGTGCGTCATTGAATCTAATCTCTCATATATATTACGCTTCTGGTATGACTCGTGGACTGCTTCCTAACTGACTGCTTCCTAACTGACTGCTTCCTAACTGACTGCTTCCTAACTGACTGCTTCCTAACTGACTGCTTCCTAATCAGCGAATTTGGTATTGAGAGTATATTACAAATTAAATAATTCTTAATGTTTGAAAGAAAGTATCGTTCAATAATGAGTTCAATAGCACGCAAAATACAATTCCCGATAACTACGCGAAATGATAAATATTTTTTTATATAATTCAACTGCGTTTGGCGCATAATATTTTCTTTTCGGAAAACAAAATCGTCTCAATTTAAGTATGATGTAAAAAATATTCGGTTTAAAATTGGTTGGGACATCAAAATATTTAATATAGTTCATGGGTGTGAAATAAAAAGTGTGCAGTGACGTATCATGGGGGGAAGAGGTGTAGCGAAAATTGGGAAAAGTGCGTTACTTGAGTTCATGTTTTGTCAAGTAACTTTAGTAGATGGGAAGTTCACGCATTGCTGTCGCCAATGTTTGGCGGGCTATATCTAGTAGATGGGAAGTTCACGCATTGCTGTCACCAATGTTTGGCGGGCTATATCTAGTAGAGGGGAAGTTAACACATTGCTGTCACCAATGTTTGGCAGGCTATATCTAGTAGATGGGAAGTTCACACATTGCTATCACCAATGTTTGGCAGGCCATATCTAGTAGATGGGAAGTTCACACATTGCTGCCGCCAATGTTTGGCAGGCCATATCTAGTATTTTCTTATTTGTGTATGTACTTATTCGTGTATGTACATATTTGTCTATGTACATATTTGTGTATCTACTTTTATGTATATGTACTTATTTGGGTATGTACATATTTTTGTATGTACATATCTGTGTATGTACATATTTGTGTCTGTATATATTTGTGTATGTACTTATGTGTGTGTATACACATATTTGTGTATGTACATATGTGTGTATGAGCATATTTTTGTATGTACATATTTGTGCATGTTCATATTTGTACATGCACTTATTAGTGTATGTACTTATTTGTTTATGTACATATTTGTGTATGTACTTATTTGTACATGCATTTATTTGTGTATGTACTTATTTGTACATGCATTTATTTGTGTATGTACTTATTTGTACATGCATTTATTTGTGTATGTACTTATTTGTACATGTACATATTTGAGTGTGCACTTATTTGTGTACAGAGTTTGTTTTACTCGTATTTATTATGTCATTGTTGTTTGTTCTAAGTAATAAGGTGAGTCTACGACACACGTGAGTGTTTGTTCTAAGTAATAAGGTGAGTCTACGACACACGTGAGTGTTTGTTCTAAGTAATAAGGTGAGTCTACGACACACGTGAGTGTTTGTTCTAAGTAATAAGGTGAGTCTACGACACACGTGAGTGTCTCACTATCATTTTCAAGTTTTTATGATCGTTGTGTGTGTGTCATACATCACATACAGGTTTGTTCTAAGTAATAAGGTGAGTCTACGACACATGTGAGTGCCTCACTATCATTTTCAAGTTTTTATGATCGTTGTGTGTGTGTCATACATCACATACAGGTTTGTTCTAAGTAATAAGGTGAGTCTACGACACATGTGAGTGCCTCACCATCATTTTCACGTTTTTATGATCGTTGTGTATGTGTCAAACATCACATACAGGTTTGTTCTAAGTAATAAGGTGAGTCTACGACACATGTGAGTGCCTCACCATCATTTTCACGTTTTTATGATCGTTGTGTATGTGTCAAACATCACATACAGGTTTGTTCTAGAACTGTTTGGCGTCTCATACCATCACAAACAAGTGTGTACTATGTCAGTTATGTGTCATACCATCACAAACAAGTTTGTACTATGACAGGTGTGTTATACCATCACAAACAAGTTTGTACTATGACAGGTGTGTTATACCATCACAAACTTGCTTTGCTGTCTCCAGGGCAATGCCGAGGGGGGGTAAGGTATTATTTTCTCAATGATAGGAGTTGAACACAAAATTCACGCTTTTGGGGTGAGTGGTCTATGGTACTGTAGGGCAAAACAAGGGGGAGGAATGGTATAATCTCACAAGGGGTTTCAGGGGCGGATTTACGATAGCAGAATTTTATAAAGTCCAGCCTCGGATCATCACATGTAGCTAGCTTCGTGTAGGACAGTGCTGAATCAAGTCGATGTAGTTAGCTTAGTGTCGGACAGTGCTGAATCGATTCGATGTAGTTAGCTTCGTGTCGGACAGTGCTGAATCGAGTCGATGTAGTTAGCTTCGTGTCGGACAGTGCTCCTCTCGCATCTGTTCATGAGGATTTGTTAGCTACAACTAGTATCAACTGGGTTGCGCCAATTTGTGATAGAGCTTTCGTGAAGTGTCACCTATCACCGAGCCGTAAAGACACTCTTCACGAAAGTGCTTTTTTAAGGCAGGCCTTTTGTTCCAGTTGAGTCATGGGCTGGTCAGTTTTGGCCTGGGCTTCACCTTCTCGCGCCAGGGTTAAACCATCTCGTTCTGCGTCGTCTCAACGGGACAGGGATCTATTGGAAGATGACCCATCTCCCATGTTCATGGACGTCATCTACCGACTAGCCATCAGGTAGAGATAATAAACAGATAAATTCTTCTCCTTGGGGGCCTGGGATTTGCATCTCCTAAGTGCCTTGTCCGGGGAGCTATTAGGGTTTTTTCGTGTGTTGCCAGGTTCTATAGTTTCTAGCAGTGGTCAATTCCCCAGGGCCATACTAGTCCGCTGGTCAATTCCCCAGGGCCCTACTAGTCCGCTGGTCAATTCTCCAGGGCCCTACTAGTCCGCTGGTCAATTCCCCTGTGTCCTACTAGTCCGCTGGTCAATTCCTCAGGGCCCTACTAGTCCGCTGGTCAATTCCCCAGGGCTCTACTAGTCCGCTGGTCAATTCCCCTGGGTCCTACTAGTCCGCTGGTCAATTCCCCAGGGCTCTACCAGACCGCTGCCCCTCGTAGAAACAGAACGTTTGCAGACGGTCTGGTACAGATATCAATTGCTATTTTTATAACTTGTCAGGCTTAACTTGGTGATATACAGGGCTACATATAAATGCATTTTTGTATAACATATCAGACTTAACACTACGATATAAAAGCCCTAGACATAAGGTCTGTTCAACCAAAATAGATCGTGATAACAAAATATCTTAAAGTCAAGACCTTCCTTTTCTTCCTTACGACTTTCTCTCTCTCCTCGGCGTCTCTACTCTTCCCTCTCTCTCCCACATTTCTTCCCACCTTTCTCCACATCACACTCCCCTCTCTTTCTCTCTCGCTCTCCCCTATATCTTCCTCTTTTCTCACCCTTCTTTTCTCCTCTTCCCCCTCTCTGCATCCCCTCTCCCTCTTTTTCTCTCTTTTTCTCCCCCTCTCTTCCCATCCCTCTTAGTCTTTCCCTCTCCTCGCCCTCTTTCTTCCTCTTCTCTCTCTCCCTCTCCTGTTCCCCACTCTCTTCTCTCCCTCTCATATCCCTATTAACATAATTTATTGCGAAATGTTTCAGTAAGCTCAAAACAGACCGTTTCATTTTTAACAATCTAAATTCCCAATCTTTATCTCAGCCGAATACCTCTGAAGAACAATCTCTCCTCCCCATACCCAACACCCCATGAGCTACATGGCACATAGTCTGGCAAAAAAAGTCTGTGATCTGTACCCATGAAGTACATGGCACATAGTCTGGCACAATAAGTCTGTGATATGTACCCATGAGCTACATGGCACATAGGCTGGCACAATAAGTCTGTGATCTGTACCCATGAGCTACATGGCACATAGTCTGGCACAATAAGTCTGTGATCTGTACCCATGAGCTACATGGCACATAGTCTGGCACTATAAGTCTGTGATCTGTACCCATGAGCTACATGGCACATAGTCTGGCACAATAAGTCTGTGATCTGTACCCATGAGCTACATGGCACATAGTCTAGCACAATAAGTCTGTGATCTGTACCCATGAGCTACATGGCACATAGTCTGGCACAATAAGTCTGTGATCTGTACCCATGAGCTACATGGCACATAGGCTGGCACAATAAGTCTGTGATCTGTACCCATGAGCTACATGGCACATAGTCTGGCACAATAAGTCTGTGTTCTGTACATTTATTGACTGTGTCAAACAATCCCCAAGGCCTGCCATTATGGTTGATGGGGTCATTGTTGTGTATCCGGCGTACGATTCATCGATAAAACTCTCTAGCCCTCTGCTTGATCTTGTAAACAAACTCTGGAAAGGGCGGCGACTCTGGAAGATAAAACAGGTTTACCAATGCCTTAAGTTTTCATTATCAGCTTCTTTATTAAAATGAACTCAACTATTTTTTTTCCTGGTTTAAGAAAATTTATAGAGTTGGGTTTCAGTACTCATCAATTAATGGGGCTTTATATCACCAAAAGTTGGTTGATCCACCTCATTCCTACGATTTAATTATTATTATCATTATTATTATTATTAATGGTAGTTTTCTCTAGCGTGGTACCCCAGCCTAGGGCTGGGCTCACCACGCTGTAGGCCTATACACAATTTAAAAACATAATTATGAAATTAAAAATTAATTTACATTAATTAAATTACATTAATTACTAACAGTTACTACTTTTGTTTCAACCGAATGAAAACTAAATCGTCTAATTGATCACTCACTTTCTTTTAACCATAACGTTTTTAACAACAGTGTGATCGTTTTTAGGAAAATATTAAGCACCTGTATTCCTTTTTTTTTCAATGGTAAATAAAATGGGGCAATTTAATTATATGGGATTTTTTAATAAATTTTTTACTTTTATTTGTAATGACTCAATGTACATCGTTACGAGTTGAAAAAAACACCATATTTTTTAAAGACTTAAGACCATGCCCTGTTGGTGGACATAAGGCCTGTAAATGTTACTGTCATATATAGAGTTCACCCGTGGCCTACATTGGGAATACACCCGTCCTATTGATTATTCCGTTATAACACCTTATAAATATGGTCTTTTTATCCAAACAGATTTCGGTGTTCAGTCCCAGGTATCAAAGCGTGTAGTTTCAACTACTTGGAGAACTGTTTCATATACCAATGGAAGATTTGATCTGGCGGAATGGTTTTGTGTAGAGGATTCTTTAAGTGTGTTCTGTGATCAATTCTTACAATGGAAAGAACTACTGAGAGAGCAAAACTATAGCTTGAAATACTGAACTACACCATATACATATAGGCATTGACAGTCATACTTATAGGTGTTACATTCGAGATATACCTAAGGTAGCTATTACATTCCAGATATACATAGGGTACGTGTTAAATTCCAGACATACATAGGGTAGGTATTAATTCCAGACATAAATAGGGTAGGTGTTAAACTCCAGACATAAAAAGGGTAGGTGTTAAATTCCAGATATAAAAATGGTAGGTGTTAAACTCCAAAAATAAAAAGGGTATGTGTTAAACTCCAGACATAAAAAAGGTATGTGTTAAACTCCAGACATAAAAAGGGTAGGTGTTAAACTCTAGACATAAAAGGGTAGGTGTTAAAATCCAGACATAAAAAGGGTAGGTGTTAAACTCTAGACATATAAAGGGTAGGTGTTAAACTCCAGACATAAAAAGAGTAGGTGTTAAATTCCAGAAATACATAGGGTAGGTGTTAAATTCCGCTCCTAAATATAAAGGAAAAAATGCCTACCTTGTGAACCTCACCCTTTGCAGTTCCCCCCCCCCCCCCATTCCTACGCCACTGATAAGGGTTGTAGATTATTTACAAAATGTGCAAATTATGAAAAACAAACATTAAAATATTAAGCTAAACATATTTTTGTTGATAGGTTTTTCGGTTCTTTTTTTTTTAACCGCATAAATAGAGCATTCGACTTACATGGCGCTGGATCACATTCAAGTAGCAATAAACCACATGCAGCCAATCATCTCTTTGTTTACTCTCGTTCATGCTGTTTCCTGTCTGTCCCTTTAATTTCAAAGGCTGCCTGTCACCAAAAAAAATTTCTTTCTTTTCTTTGTTTTCTTTTCAATTTTTTGTTGTTGTTTTTAAGATATATTTTTTAAACTTTGTGTGTATGCATACGTATGTGACATGGACGTCTGGAGAAATAACCATGCAGTAGACATAATAAATTACTTAATCATCCCCGTTCATTGAACAATAAAATATTTCAGGAAAATATGTCAGGAATATGTGCTTACATGCCAGTGTCCATATCTTATTTAGGAGTGTACAGTCTTCACTGTAAGAAAGCAATAAAATAATTTTTCCTTGACATTAATCATTGTCAGGTGGCTACCTAATATGTTGTTTTATGGAAATGATTCACTAAACAGTTTCCTTGTAATAATTTCAAAAGGTATCAATCTTTTTTGCTTATTAATAGAAACGCCCCTGAGCTACCATATGTAGCACAAAAATATGCAGCTCCGTAATACAGCCGACAGTTTGTATGATATCTCCATAGAAATAAGTGTATTACATTTCAATAGATTGTATTATCTCTTTAGGTCTATAGAAGCTAGGCTTATCGTGCTGTCTCAGTGCGTCGTTTGTCGTAATTTATTTTTAACCCAGGATCTACCTGGATAAAGCGCTAACAAAAATAACTTTATCTTCAACAAGAAAACAAATTTAGCTACAAACTGTCATACACGGGTAAAAGAATTTCAATCAATAAAACATAAATCGATAAATCGACGAATGACAGTGCAACAAATCCGAGAAACTTTCAATCAATTGGGGGTGGGGGAGGGATCTTTAAATGTTTAAAAGGGAAAACTGAATTATTCACATCTATATGTCTATGTACAATAGCAAACAAAAAAATGTGGCGTGATATTGTTCAAATCTACATTTCTACTTATAATAGCAAACCACAAAAGTTGGTGTGATATTATACCAAGCCGACGCTTATTCTTCGGTCTGCAATAAAAAATCTGAGACTTACAATTTATGATGTAAGAGTTTATGTTTATAAGGAATGCTTCCGTCTATGAGTGATATATTAATGTGCTTCCGTCTATGAGTGATATATCAATGTGCTTCCTTCTTTGAGTGATATATAAGTGTGCTACTATTTCAACATACTGTCAACGTGTCATCATAGCGTTAATGTGTCAGCAAATTGTCACTGTGTCTTCATAGTGTCAACGCGTCTACATAGTGTCAACGTGTCAACATAGTGGAAATGTTTCAACCTAGAGTTAATGTTTTGGTCTTTGAATAATTAGTGCATTTTACCTCCCCTAGAAGTAGAATCAAAGTCACCGTGACATTTGGTTTGAAAACTTAAATAATCATTTATTTGTTTCGTCATCTCATTTCTATTGTACAGAGATTGCACTTTTCCCATTGCTTTTAACTAAAGGTTTAAATAAACAGCGCGTTAAACGTGTTTCCAAAGTGTGTTTCCAATCAATAAAAAATAGATTTGTGGCGATCGATCAGCTGGGATCAAAGTTAAGTCTAAAGTTTGTTGGACTTAATTCCTCGCCTGGCGTGTTTTCTAAAACTTGATATGGAAACTTTGGGATAGAAAGTCCGTGGGGGAAGTAACGAGAGACGTCTATTATGTAACAAATTGTATGTCACTGTTAGCTGAGTTTTGTTGAAGATAAATGTTACAGTTATGTAAATACATCACTGAAATGTTTAACTTCAGTTTGTTTAGACCGTGCCCTGTCTTAGCTCAAATGTTACATCTATGTTATTATATCACTGAAATGTTTAACTTCAGTTTGTTTAGAACGTGCCCTGTCTTAGCTCAAATGTTACATCTATGTTATTACATCACTGAAATGTTTAACTTCAGTTTGTTTAGACCGTGCCCTGTCTTAGCTCAAATGTTACATCTATATTATTACATCACTGAAATGTTTAACTTCAGTTTGTTTAGACCGTGCCCTGTCTTAGCTCAAATGTTACATCTATGTTATTACATCACTGAAATGTTTAACTTCAGTTTGTTTAGACCGTGCCCTGTCTTAGCTCAAATGTTACATCTATGTTATTACATCACTGAAATGTTTAACTTCAGTTTGTTTAGACCGTGCCCTGTCGTAGCTCAAATGTTACATCTATGTTATTACATCACTGAAATTGTTAACTTCAGTTTGTTTAGACCGTGCCCTGTCTTAGCTCAAATGTTACATCTATTTTATTATATCACTGAAATGTTTAACTTCAGTTTGTTTAGACCGTGCCCTGTCTTAGCTCAAATGTTACATCTATGTTATTACATCACTGAAATGTTTAACTTCAGTTTGTTTAGACCGTGCCCTGTCTTAGCTCAAATGTTACATCTATTTTATTATATCACTGAAATGTTTAACTTCAGTTTGTTTAGACCGTGCCCTGTCTTAGCTCAAATGTTACATCTATGTTATTACATCACTGAAATGTTTAACTTCAGTTTGCTTAGATCGTGACTTTGTCTTATCTCAAATGTAAAAACTCTTTTTATTAAGCTAACTTAAATTTTCCGCTGTTACGTAACGTTATGGTTGTGAAGATTTAATTTTATATAAGAGTTGGCTCGTAGAATGAGCAGTACGTAAAAAAGGACTGAGAAGTATGCAGAGAAAACGATACCAAAGCTAGTAATACTAACATTATTCATTGTATTTATACTGTTAAATTTCTATAAAAATACACATTCGAATGTATAAATAAAAAAACTTCATCAAAATTTGAATCCGGAAACAAAAATCTTGTTGAAAGTTCGAATACAGAAACAATCAAATATATCAATTACAAAACTAGCGATCAGGCTCAGAGCTGCAATAATGATTTTGTTCCCCCATAAATAAATTTTAAAAATCAGTTCTGAAAAACACATAAGTAAAAGAACTCCATGTCTACAATCACACAAGCTACACAATCGCCAGCAATCCATATCTAAGGCAAGGTATGCCTGTCAAAGATTTGGCGAGTTTACTTGAATTGATTTGTTCCAACAAATGTGTTAGTTGCATGTATTCGATCATGCCGTGTTACATTGTAGGACTGTGTACAATAGCGAATGACGAGACGCATAATAGTTGTAGGAATGTAAGATTCGGCCGTCATTTTATTGAACTTATCAATGACCTTTGAACTATGGGGTTTTGTTGCTTTCCTTTGAAATTTGTACAACGTAATAATAGAAATAATCCGAAATAATCCGAAATTAAAACTGTAAAAATCTCATTTTTATTCACAACTTTAATTTCTTAATATTTCAGGTCCACTTCCTCTATCTATGAATGAACTTTCCGATGGACATCCTGCTCACTGACCAGCATGGCAAGGACCGACAAACAATTGAACAGCTGTGTAATAAGTCGCATAAGAACTAGCCACTGCGCGGCTTTCTACCAATTTCCTAACCACCTAACAACGGTAGGACCATCCCAGAACAGTTTTGCAAGGATCCCCTGACCACAGTTTTGCAAGGATCCCCTGACCACAGTTTTGCAAGGATCCCCTGACCACAGTTTTGCAAGGATCTCCCGACAACAGTTTTGAAGGATCTCCCGACCACGTTCACGTGTCTACCCCAGAGATGTCCCAGGTTGAGTCACCAAGGCACTTGACGGATTATACCAGCAGCTCCTCCACATTATTAATAGGGGGAGAGGGGGTGACGAAAAGACTCAGAGGAGAAGACGTGAGGAGAGATGAGGGAATAAGGGAGAAACTGAGACCTAAGAGTGAGAACGAAATGAGTCTTGAAGAGAAAGTTCGCAAAATGGCGGAGATCAAAGGGATGAGACTTTTGGAAGGTAAGAGAAGTCTCAAATAGCTTATATTTTAGCTGGACTATAATTTTTATATCTTTATTGTTTACCTCAAAAAATATATTGTATGCTGAAACTTTCAGTTAGAATGGCGTGAGGTAAAGCAATGAAGTGAGGTGAAGCAATGAAGTGAGATGGAGCAATGATATATATATTACGCTTCTGGTGTGACCCGTGGCCTGCTTCCATTTCCGGCTGATTCCTAACAATTTGGCTGCTTCCTATTCAGCGTATTTGTTATTGAGAATATATTACAAATAATTCTATATTTTTGAAAGAAAGTTTGGTTCAATAGTGATTTCAATAGTGCGCAAAATATAATTCCCGATAACTACGCTAAATGATTTTTTTTATATCATGAAACTGCGTTTGGCGCGTAATATTTTCTTTTCGGAAAATAAAATCGTCTCAATTTAAGTATGGTGTAAAAAATATTCGGTTAAAAGTGGTTGGGGCATCAGAATATTTAATATAGTTCATGGGCTTGACATTAAAAATATTTTTTCAAGTAACATTAGTAGGTGGGCAGTTCATGCATTGCTGTCAAAAATGTTTGGCGAGCTATAACAAGTAATTAATAATTAAATATCTAATAATTAAATATCAAATAATTATCAAATTTTTAACATGCCAGTAAGTAAGAAGAATAAAGTTCATTGATCCAATTAATCATTGAGAAATTATTTGAGTCAATATTTGACAAGTGCGTCATTTCAGAATTGCCGTCTTGGAAGTTGACAGTCTCATTAGAAGTTGATTGTCTCATTAGAAGTTGATTGTCTCATTATTATTATTAGTTGTCTTATATAGCGCGGTTCAGCAGCCTAGGGCTAGACTCACCACGCTGTACATAAAAATATTAGAAAAAGAGACATAATCATGACAATAAATTAAAATACATATATGTAATAAAGAACAGCTAAATAGAGATAAAACAAAAACAAATGCATATTCACCCCATCCACTCCAGAACTTTTACATGACAAGCCATGGACGGCGGCCAGCAGCATCGTTATCGGTCATTAGAAGTTGACTGTCTAATTAGAAGTTGATTGTCTCATTACAAGTTGATTGTTTTATTAGAAGTTGATTGCCTCATTAGAAGTTGATTGTCTCATTAGAAATTGATTGCCTCATTAGAAGTTGATTGTCTCATTGGAAATTAATTGTCTCATTAGAAGTTGATTGTTTAATTAGAAGTTGATTGAATCATTAGAAGTTGATTGTCTCATTAGAAGTTGATTGTCTCATTAGAAGTTGATTGTATCATTAGAAGTTGATTTCCTCATTAGAAGTTGATTGTCTAATTAGAAGTTGATTGTCTCATTAGAAGTTGATTGTCTCATTAGAAGTTGATTGTCTCATCAGAAGTTCATTGTCTCATCAGAAGTTGATTGTCTCATTAGAAGTTGATTGTCTCATTAGAAGTTGATAGTCTCATTAGAAGTTGATTGTCTCATTAGAAGTTGATTGTCTCATCAGATGTTGATAGTCTCATCAGAAGTTGATAGTCTCATTAGAAGTTGATTGTCTCATTAGAAGTTGATTGTCTAATTAGAAGTTGATTGTCTCATTAGAAGTTGATTGTCTCATTAGAAGTTGATTGTCTCATCAGATGTTGATAGTCTCATCAGAAGTTGATAGATTCATTAGAAGTTGATTGTCTCATTAGAAGTTGATTGTCTCATTAGAAGTTGATTGTCTCATTATAGATAACATCCGGGTATTAATAGGATCAGCGTTTGGTCCGTCACTTGACCTGGAAGAACATTTAGGTTTTAACTCCATCTAAATACAAATATAAGAAGGGAAAGGGAGGGGGGGATAGTTAAAGGACATTACAATAAATTCAAACATTTTTTTCCTTATGGTTCTTTAAAAAACTAACTTAATTAATAATTAGATAGTTGAGTAGTTAATGTGTGTGACGTCAGTGGCTGACCGATCTTCTCGTTCAACGTCTGCCGTAGTTCTAAGCTTAAGTTATATGTTGTAGACGTGTATTATTTGTACCTAACGTTATATGTTGTAGATGTCTATTAGTTGAACCTTAAGTTGTATGCTGTAAATGTGTGTTAGTTGTACTTTAAGTTGTATGTTGTAGATGTGTATTAGTTGTACCTTAAATTATATGTTGTAGACGTGTGTTAGATGTACATTACGTTATATGTTGTAAATGTGTATTAGTTGTACCTTAAGTTGTAACTGCATGTTGTAGTTTATGTGTAATTTTTTTTAATGAAATTCTTCATAATAACTTCATTTTTTGTTCATTTTTTGTTCGTGGGTAACTGGCGGGCTGATAAAATCTTCGGACGGCTCATTGACCCACTTCCCATCAACCTATCGAGCTGAATTTTAGCACACAAACTCGTTGCCGATGACAACACATTCTTTTCAGCCCCCTACCCCCAACACCCCCCCTCCCCGCCCAAAAAAAACGCAAATACGTTTGTTGCATAATTATTCCTTTTTTTCTGAAATAGTTGGTGAAATAGTTGGTGAAATAGTTGGTGAAATAGTTGGTGAAATAATTCTGCGTTGTCACAGCTTGTGGGTCATTGGAATATTAATATCGTTTAGGGGCGTGACACAAAATGTGTGGTTGCGAGACTTAATTTTTATTGGAGTTGTTTGTTGAAGTTGTATGCACGAATCTTGTTGTTGTGTTTACATACTACAACCAAGTACGTCATCCTATAAATAAACCATTCTAGAAACCAGCATGTAAGGACCGAGAATTTGAGTTCTTTTCTTATTACATTTGTAATGTGTGCAATCTATTGTGTGTGTGTGTGTGTGCGTGCGTGTGCGTGTGTGTGTGCGTGTGTGTGTGTGTGCGTGAGTGCGTGTGTGTGTGTATTCTTTTTCTATAATTAATTAGCTATTGACTTTGCTATGGATGTAGACTTGTGTAGTCCCAGCCACTTCAGTTAATGGGGGCCATGTTTCAATGAGCCATACACCTTGGCTTAGCTAGTAGACTTCAGTAGTCCCAGCTACTTCAGTTAATGGGGGCCATGTTTCAATAAATCATACATCTTGGCTTAGTTAGTAGACTCCTGTAGTCTCAGCCACTTCAGTTAATGGGGGCCATGTTTCAATGAGCCATACACCTTGGCTTAGCTAGTAGACTTCAGTAGTCCCAGCTACTTCAGTTAATGGGGGCCATGTTTCAATAAACCATACACCTTGGCTTAGCTAGTAGACTCCTGTAGTCCCAGCCACTTCAGTTAATGGGCACCATTTTTTTACACCAAACCTCAGCCAGTTCAATAGCTCCAGTTGTTCATTTGTTCCTTACATTGCTGTGAAATTCCCCGAGGATCGTGTCGTGTTACACGCCTGCACAGCAGTGAACAACAAGTCCCAGGTCATAAATCGCGCCGGTAATTACCGGGTCGTTATTTGCTGTTGACCTCCCCGCGGGTGACGTCACGACCGATCCATAACCGATGTCCGGCCAGGAAGAAGTCACCGCGTGTCACGCATGTCAGGTCGAACAAATCTGATGGCCGTTTGTATGGACACCAGTCACTTAAACGATTGATTGGACGTGAAGAATGAGTGATTGTATTGGACTGGCGACGATTTTTAGACAATCAGATGTAAACTAAAGTGCACTATGCGATAGCTTTGACATAAGGATGTGCAGACTACGGATGTACAAACTAGGGATTTACCAACTAGGGATGTACAAACTAGGGATGTACAAACTAGGGATGTAAAAACTAGGACTGTACAAAGTAGGACAGTAAGAACTAGAGATGAACAAGTTGTATATGTACACACTAGGGATTTACCAACTAGTGATATAGAAATAAGGCAGTACAAACCAGTGATGTACAAACTATGGATTGTACAAACTATTGACGTATAACTAGGGCAGTACAAGCAATGGCTGCCCCAGAAAGGGCTATTGTTTGTTTAGTATCAACGACAGAGTTGTCTCGGTCATGTCAACATTTTTTTTTTCGGTTTGTTCTAATCTGTTGAGAATTCTCTCCAAACATCATGATGAATCTGTCAAGGCGTTTACTTCTGTCTATGTCATAGACAATGAGAAAATAACACGCACGTGTGCTTAAACATCTATAAAATAACACGTGATTGTGTTTAAACATCAATAAAATAACGATAATTATAAAGGAAAAAAAATGAAACGGAATCTCGTGATTCCCTCCCTTGAATTTGAAAAGATTTGCCCCCACTGAAGGTTCTAAGAATCTTTCGAGTCGCGACCCCATTTAATAAATGCAAAATGAACAGTAACCCACTATCATAGAAGTAAAGTCATGGACTATCCCATAACAGTTTTTTAAAGTTTTTAATTATTATAAGAGGAAACACTTTGAAAAAAGCTTTTTCATTATATTAATATAATCAATCAATCAATCAATCAATAAACTTCTCTAGGTAAGTAAGAAATAATGTATGGTGTAATGATGAGATCCATTTTCTTGCAAAATATAATTCCCGATAACTTCGCTAAAAGATGTTCTTTAAAATACAGCAAGTCCGTTTGGTGAGTAATATTTTCTTCTTGTTTCTAATGTAAATATTCTCTCTTTAAATATGATGAAATAAATCTGCCGTGTAAAGCGAGTTGATGATTACAATGTTTATATAGTTCAAGAGCGTTTAAAAAAGTATGTGGTAGCGTAACTGGGGGTGGGGGTAGGGGTGGGGGTAGGGGTGGGGGTAGGGGTGGGGGTGGAAGCACTTTTTGGGATTTTCATAAAGTGTTTTACTTGAATGCAGGTTTTTTTAAAGTAGATGGGAAGTTCACGCATTGCCGCCTCATTGTTTGGTAGATGGGAAGTTCACGCATTGCCGCCGCCATTGTTTGGTAGATGGGAAGTTCACGCATTGCCGCCGCCATTGTTTGGTAGATGGGAAGTTCACGCATTGCCGCCGCCATTGTTTGGTAGATGGGAAGTTCACGCATTGCCGCCGCCATTGTTTGGTAGATGGGAAGTTCACGCATTGCCGCCGCCATTGTTTGGTAGTTTGGAAGTTCACGCATTGCCGCCGCCATTGTTTGGTAGATGGAAAGTTCACGCATTGCCGCCGCCATTGTTTGGTAGATGGGAAGTTCACGCATTGCCGCCGCTATTGTTTGTCTGGCTGTATCTAGTAATTAATTTTTTTTAATGAAAATAGCAGTATATAAAATTGTAACTCGTTAACCATCTTCAAAACTATTTGATAATAACTATGCCATTTTGGTCTGTGTCTGTTCCTCCCCTCCCCAACCCCGCACGCCGAGCACCCCAAAAAACAGAGAAATGCGAAAATCCGCACTTACATACACCCTTTCATCCACTCTTACATCCACTCTTACATCCACTCTTACAGAGATGTTTCAAAGCAAATCACGAATTGTTAATATTCTTAGCCCAGAAAAACAATGACAATTGTTGGTTATGACATATCACTGAGTTGGTGAAGTTATGACATATCACTGAGTTGGTGAAGTTATGACATATCACTGAGTTGGTGAAGTTATGGCATATCACTGAGTTGGTGAAGTTATGGCATATCACTGAGTTGGTGAAGTTATGGCATATCACTGAGTTGGTGAAGTTATGGCATATCACTGAGTTGGTGAAGTTATGGCATATCACTGAGTTGGTGAAGTTATGGCATATCACTGAGTTGGTGAAGTTATGGCATATCACTGAGTTGGTGAAGTTATGGCATATCACTGAGTTGGTGAAGTTATGGCATATCACTGAGTTGGTGAAGTTATGACATATCACTGAGTTGGTGAAGTTATGGCATATCACTGAGTTGGTGAAGTTATGGCATATCACTGAGTTGGTGAAGTTATGGCATATCACTGAGTTGGTGAAGTTATGGCATATCACTGAGTTGGTGAAGTTATGGCATATCACTGAGTTGGTGAAGTTATGGCATATCACTGAGTTGGTGAAGTTATGACATATCACTGAGTTGGTGAAGTTATGACATATCACTGAGTTGGTGAAGTTATGGCATATCACTGAGTTGGTGAAGTTATGGCATATCACTGAGTTGGTGAAGTTATGACATATCACTGAGTTGGTGAAGCTATGACATATCACTGAGTTGGTGAAGTTATCAAATATCACTGAGTTGGTGAAGCTATGACATATCACTGAGTTGGTGAAGTTATGACATATCACTGAGTTGTGAAGTTATCAAATATCACTGAGTTGGTGAAGCTATCAAATATCACTGAGTTTGTGAAGCTATCAAATATCACTGAGTTGGTAAAGTTATCAAATATCACTGAGTTGGTGAAGCTATCAAATATCACTGAGTTGTGAAGTTATCAACTATCACTGAGTTGTGAAGTTATCAAATATCACTGAGTTGTGAAGTTATCAAATATCACTGAGTTGGTAAAGCTATCAAATATCACTGAGTTGGTGAAGCTATCAAATATCACTGAGTTGGTGAAGTTATCAAATATCACTGAGTTGGTGAAGCTATCAAATATCACTGAGTTGGTAAAGTTATCAAATATCACTGAGTTGGTGAAGCTATCAAATATCACTGATTTGTGAAGTTATCAAATATCACTTATTTGTGAAGTTATCAAATATCACTGAGTTGTGAAGTTATCAAATATCACTGAGTTGTGAAGTTATCAAATATCACTGAGTTGGTGAAGTTATGGCATATCACTGAGTTGGTGAAGTTATGACATATCACTGAGTTGGTGAAGCTATGACATATCACTGAGTTGTGAAGTTATCAAATATCACTGAGTTGTGAAGTTATCAAATATCACTGAGTTGTGAAGTTATCAAATATCACTGAGTTGTGAAGTTATGACATATCACTGAGTTGTGAAAATATCAAATATCACTGAGTTGGTGAAGCTATGGCATATCACTGATTTGGTGAAGTTATGACATATCACTGAGTTGTGAAGTTATCAAATATCACTGAGTTGGTGAAGTTATCAACTATCACTGAGTTGGTGAAGTTATCAAATATCACTGAGTTGGTGAAGCTATGGCATATCACTGAGTTGGTGAAGTTATCAAATATAACTGAGTTGGTGAAGTTATGGCATATCACTGAGTTGGTGAAGTTATCAAATATCACTGACTTGGTGAAGTTATTAAATATCACTGAGTTGGTGAAGTTATTAAATTTCACTTAGTTGGTGAAGTTATCAAATATCACTGGGTTGGTGAAGCTATGGCATATCACTGAGTTGTTGAAGCTATGGCATATCACTGAGTTAGTGAAACTTTGGCATATCACTGATTTGGGGAAGCTATCATATATCACTGAGTTGGTGAAGCTATCACATATCACTGAGTTAGTGAAGCTATCATTTATCACTGTGTTAGTGATCTTTCACGAGTTAGTGAAGTTATCACATATCACTGAGTTAGTGAAGTTATCAAATATCACTGAGTTAGTGAAGTTATCACATACCACTGAGTTGGTGAAGTTATCACATAACACTGAGTTAGTGAAGTTTTCACATATAACTGAGTTGGTGCAGCATACGAAGATGACCAAGGCTAGAAATTTGAGTAGTAGCCTTGACCTTTGAAGCTGTATTTTTTTCAAAGAGTTTAACAATTCGTCGGTTTCACTCTCTTGTCCTTGACTATCTGATCCAATGGAAAGACTGTGCCTCACTCTCTCGTCCTTGACTATCTGATCCAATGGCAAGACTGTGCCTCACTCTCTCGTCCTTGACTATCTGATCCAATGGCAAGACTGTGCCTCACTCTCTCGTCCTTGACTATCTGATCCAATGGCAAGACTGTGCCTCACTCTCTCGTCCTTGACTATCTGATCCAATGGCAAGACTGTGCCTCGCTCTCTCGTCCTTGACTATCTGATCCAATGGCAAGACTGTGGACGACTGAAAATAGACCAGAAGGCAGCGAATGAGCAGGATGCTTAGTGCAGCATGGCACTTTTTTAATGAATGTGTTCTATTTCTATGGTTTCATTTACCATGCTAGATTAGGAAAACACTGGGCTGGTCACTATTGGTGGAACGACGACGACAGTCCAGGCTCTCCATGATTTACAAGATAAATAATGGACTAGTCCACTGCTCTGGCATTAAACAGAAACTCGTCCCTCTCCCCCATAGACATCGACGAGGCCATGACAGGCAGTTCCGGTCCATACCAGCGAGAAGCCAGTATAGGAACTGCTCATTCCTGCCAAAGACAATCAGGGACTGGAATAAGCTTTCGAAAGGAGCAGTTGAGGCGACAACACTTGACTCATTTGCGTCTATTGTCTCAGGCCTTCCAACCCCTAGTGCATGATACCCTCACGCAGTTACTCTTGTAACCAGTGAAATATCCTCATCAACACCAGGCACAGAAACATTGCAAATCCCATCTACATTCATAGGAGCCATAATGATCAATACATTGATCGTGGGCCCTTAATATATAGAAGAAGAAGAAGGATATGGTGAATGCTCCGATGTAAGTCAAGGAACATATTGGTAGGATGTTTTTATATTGTTGATTGCAAAATTATTGTTGTAAGTTCTTTTCAAGGTCATGGGGCAAATGGTGTGACGTTGTAACATTTTTGATACTCCATAAACATTTCATAAACAATAAATTTTACTCGTTTTCATTTACATGTCATTGAAATTTTATAAGAAATCTGGCCAGAATATTATCATATTTCCCAACATTGACCAACATGATATTTTAAGCCCAGGGTGACCTAATTATTTATATTGACTTGAGAAATTAATCAGCAGTCTTGATCATTCAATCCAATACGGCGTAAGAGGCAGGGGTGCTCGTTGAGCGGGGGAGAGGGGGTGTCATGGTAAATGTTTGTGTTCGCGATTAGCCCCCTGTGTGAATAACGTCACATGTCTAATTGATCTATTCTGTTTAAGACCTACACACTACACCCTACATTTTAGTATGACGTGATTGCTAGACCTACACGCTACACCCTACATTTTAGTATGACGTGATTGCTAGACCTACACGCTACACCCTACATTTTAGTATGACGTGATTGCTAGACCTACACGCTACACCCTACATTTTAGTATGACGTGATTGCTAGACCTACACGCTACACCCTACATTTTAGTATGACGTGATTGCTAGACCTACACGCTACACCCTACATTTTAGTATGACGTGATTGCTAGACCTACACGCTACACCCTACATTTTAGTATGACGTGATTGCTAGACCTACACGCTACACCCTACATTTTAGTATGACGTGATTGCTAGACCTACACGCCACGCCCTACATTGCCGTACTTTGTCCGTCTTCGTTTGACAATTTCTGGAATGGCTATGATGCTGATCCTGTCCTCGAATGACAGTCTCTTCTGCACATCTCGCAGGAGAAATTGTGTATACACACAGCGAGAGGGAGAGAGAGAGAGACAGACAGAGACAGACGGGCACAGACAGAGAGATACATTGAAATTATGTCTATCACAACGTCCACATATGTGCTGAGTTGAATGCAGGCGTCCTTCGACCCCCTACCCCCACCCCCTACCCCCACCCACCACTTCACAGCTTGACTCCTCTGACCCCCGCTAATGAGATCGATTGATTGGTATTCTTCCTATCCTGACAAACAGCGTGTAACCCATTCTTGCCAGACAACTTGGTGATTAAGTTGAATACAGGACACACAGCGACACCTACCTTACACCGGCATATCGAAAAACGGTTGTATGCTTGATTGGGCTAGACCGATGGTTCTCAACCTTCCTAATGCCGCGACCCTTTAAAGCAGCTCCTCATGCTGTGTTGACCCCAAAACATAAAATTATTTTCGCTGCTATTTAATAAATATGCTTTTTCCGATGATCTATGGCGTCCCCTGCGTAAGGGTCATTCGAACCCCAAATGGGGTCGCGACCCACAGGTTGAGAACCGCTGGGCTAGAAGACATTGAAGTGCTGGAACCCCACCAGCTCCCTTACAGCCACCTCACTGGCATATCTTTACTGTGTTCAGTCACCAGAGGAAATCTCAGGTCTCTTGTCTCGTTAGATGTCGTCACTGGATGGATGTTGGTCGTTCACTATCTTCCCTACACAGTAAGACTTTGATAGTACAAAATAAGACACTAATTTAACAAAATAAGACACTAATTTATACAAAATAAGACACTAATTTATACAAAATAAGACACTAATTTATACAAAATAAGACACTAATTTATACAAAATAAGACACTAATTTATATAAAATAAGACACTAATTTATACAAAATAAGACACTAATTTATACAAAATAAGACACTAATTTATACAAAATAAGACACTAATTTATACAAAATAAGACACTAATTTATACAAAATAAGACTTTTTATCTCCACGGTAAAACTATTTTTAGGACTTAGAATAAGGCTTATCATAAACACCGTAATATGTTCAGTATAAATAACATACGGTTGCTATTTAAATAGAGATATTCAAAATTGTCTTCCCGTGATATTACAGATGACATCGTTAAGATATTTTGGGGTACACCAATCTAATCTCTGTAATACAGACCGGTATATCAGTTTAAAAATACATAAGAAATCGTATCTCTATAACACAGACGGGTATATTGGTCTAGCCAAATAGAGAATCTTATTCCTTTAATACAGACCGGTATATTATTATTATTATTATTTGCTGTTTTATATCAGTTTAACTACGTAGAGAATCTTATCCCTTTAATACAGATCTGTAACAAGACAGTGAGGAGTTCTGTTAGGAAGAACTGATAGGTATGAAGTGTGACTTACCTCAACTGATTTTAACGTACTGCTAAATGTAAGAACCCCTGTTAGTGCCAACCTCTGGAAATTTAATTTTGCACGCCTATTCAAAACAGCGTTACAGCCAAGCATACATACAGCCATGCATACATACAGCCATGCATACATACAGCCATGCATATATACAGCCATGCATATATACAGCCATGTATAGATACAGCCATGCATACAAACAGCCATGCATACACACAGTCATGCAAACATACAGCCATGCATACATACAGCCATACATACATACAGCCATAGATGCCTACATACAGCCATAGATGCCTACATACAGCCATAGATGCCTACATACAGCCATACATACATACAGCCATACATACATACAGCCATAGATGCCTACATACAGCCATAGATGCCTACATACAGCCATAGATGCCTACATACAGCCATAGATGCCTACATACAGCCATAGATGCCTACATACAGCCATAGATGCCTACATACAGCCATAGATGCCTACATACAGCCATACATACATACAGCCATAGATGCCTACATACAGCCATAGATGCCTACATACAGCCATAGATGCCTACATACAGCCATAGATGCCTACATACAGCCATAGATGCCTACATACAGCCATAGATGCCTACATACAGCCATAGATGCCTACATACAGCCATAGATGCCTACATACAGCCATACATACATACAGCCATAGATGCCTACATACAGCCATAGATGCATACATACAGCCATAGATGCCTACATACAGCCATAGATGCCTACATACAGCCATAGATGCCTACATACAGCCATAGATGCCTACATACAGCCATAGATGCATACATACAGCCATACATACATACAGCCATAGATGCCTACATACAGCCATAGATGCCTACATACAGCCATAGATGCCTACATAACTAGAGAATTATTATTTGTGTTTTTACAATGTAGTGAGATTACAGAGATTTTATAGGTAACTCCGGTTAAGCAAAGTTCTAGTTTTGAAATACCAATGTAAATGTATAGATTTTTTACATTTTTCTAAAATGATTTTAACATTTCAAAAATTTAAAGATATCAGGTACGTTGAAAAGTCTAACTTAAATCAAAAGATATGTATTATCTCATAAGGGTAGTCTTGACAGAAACAGTGCCCTGTGGTGCTCTTGACAGAAACAATGCCATGTAGTAGTCTTGACAGACACGGTGCCCTGTGGTAGTCTTCACAGACACATTGCCCTGTGATTTAAGACTTGAGGGGAAGAGCTTATCGAAAAAGCTGCTCTATCGCTGGACTGAAAGTGTTTTAGAAGTTTGATGTAGCGGCTGTCAATAGACACTGCTTTAAACTCCAATCAGCGTCCACCCTACGTCTCATACACACACTCTCTCACACACAAACAATCGCACACACACATAACGAGTTTTCAATCAGCATTTCCTTTCCTTGCCCAACCCCACCCCTCATACCTCTTAATCATAACAGTTTTCTTCCAGCTCACGGAGAGTTCCTTAATCAGGGCAAAGTGTTGAGCCAATATCGTGGATTATGATGTTGAATTTGAGCTTAGAACACCATCATGTTATTATTTTTCAAAGCGATTTGCTTTCGAGAGTGAACATTTGATCTCATTTATCAATGATACTGTATTTGTTTCCTGGAATGGATATAAAGCAAATATTGAAATTTAATGCAATTATTTTTTCAATAATTCTAAAATAGAAGAGTAATTAGAGCAAATTGTTGACGAAGTCTTGTGTTCAACAAATTATATATTTTTTTTGGGGGGGGGGGGGGGGGGGGGGGGGGCATTTTCGATGTGTTATTTGTTTTTTTCTTCAATTTTACTTTCCACAAGATTTGAAGGTCGAGTTGTTATAGAAATGTAAGCTAAGTTATCGTTTGGTCTACAGATGAGCCAAAATGGCGGGAAGCTGCGAGACAAAAGATGGAGTCTGAGTTAAGCAGACGCGTAAGGGAGGCGCTAGAAACTCCACCCCTGGAACGGATGCAGGTTAGTCATCTGGACAGATATCGACACATAGATACGGCATCTGAGTAAGAAGAGTACGGGAAAATAGTTAGTAAGAAATATTACAATAACTATCAGACCATATAGTGTAGAAATGCAGACGATAAGTACAATGTACGTGCACCATATGCCTTTATGCAAGGTATGTACAAGATATTGCTAATATTGTACAAGATACGACTTACATTATACATAATTGGTAAACCAACATATATGAAATAGATTACTGCATTAAAGACTTTTACATTGTAAGGTGACAGATCAGATTAATCTAGATAATACAACATTAGATTGGGACGATCCGATTAGTCTAGATTATCGATTATTAGCTTGATCAAAACTGTAGTACAGGAATGTTTCGTGTCTCGTTCCTAATCCTATATTACAACATACGATATGTACTTTAATGTGACCTTCTCAGCGGCGTAACCAACAAGCCAAACAACAGAAGGAGGTGCCGGACATCAATGCCCATCTTATGATGGAATTGTCGGACAAGGAGAGAGACTTCCTGAAGACAAGACGATGGAAAGCTCTACACGTTAAGAAACAGGCCGGTAATCCTGATATGACGTCACAAAGGAAACAGGTATACACGTACACATGTACACACAAACAGACAAGACCTGCAAACATAAAACACAAAAAATTCGGAAAATAAAATAGTAATTTATGTCGTACACTTTACATTTGTGGTAGCGCCTAGATGGTCTGCCTGGCTTTCTTAGTTTGGCTGTATAGCCATTAGATGCTCTGTATGGCTTTCTTAGTTTGGCTGTATAGCCATTAGATGCTCTGTATGACTTTCTTAGTTTGGCTGTATAGCCATTAGATGCTCTCCATTGCTTTCTTAGTTTGGCTGTATAGCCATTAGATGCTCTGTATGACTTTCTTAGTTTGGCTGTATAGCCATTAGGTGCTCTGTATGGCTTTCTTAGTTTGGCTGTATAGCCATTAGATGCTCTGTATGACTTTCTTAGTTTGGCTGTATAGCCATTAGGTGCTCTCCATTGCTTTCTTAGTTTGGCTGTATAGCCATTAGATGCTCTGTATGACTTTCTTAGTTTGGCTGTATAGCCATTAGATGCTCTGTATGACTTTCTTAGTTTGGCTTTATAGCCATTAGGTGCTCTCCATTGCTTTCTTAGTTTGGCTGTATAGCCATTAGATGCTCTGTATGACTTTCTTAGTTTGGCTGTATAGCCATTAGATGCTCTGTATGACTTTCTTAGTTTGGCTGTATAGCCATTAGGTGCTCTCCATTGCTTTCTTAGTTTGGCTGTATAGCCATTAGATGCTCTGTATGGCTTTCTTAGTTTGGCTGTATAGCCATTAGATGCTCTGTATGACTTTCTTAGTTTGGCTGTATAGCCATTAGATGCTCTGTATGACTTTCTTAGTTTGGCTGTATAGCCATTAGATGCTCTGTATGACTTTCTTAGTTTGGCTGTATAGCCATTAGATGCTCTGTATGGCTTTCTTAGTTTGGCTGTATAGCCATTAGATGCTCTGTATGACTTTCTTAGTTTGGCTGTATAGCCATTAGGTGCTCTCCATTGCTTTCTTAGTTTGGCTGTATAGCCATTAGATGCTCTGTATGGCTTTCTTAGTTTGGCTGTATAGCCATTAGATGCTCTGTATGGCTTTCTTAGTTTGGCTGTATAGCCATTAGATGCTCTGTATGACTTTCTTAGTTTGGCTGTATAGCCATTAGATGCTCTGTATGACTTTCTTAGTTTGGCTGTATAGCCATTAGATGCTCTGTATGACTTTCTTAGTTTGGCTGTATAGCCATTAGATGCTCTGTATGGCTTTCTTAGTTTGGCTGTATAGCCATTAGATGCTCTGTATGACTTTCTTAGTTTGGCTGTATAGCCATTAGGTGCTCTCCATTGCTTTCTTAGTTTGGCTGTATAGCCATTAGATGCTCTGTATGGCTTTCTTAGTTTGGCTGTATAGCCATTAGATGCTCTGTATGACTTTCTTAGTTTGGCTGTATAGCCATTAGATGCTCTGTATGACTTTCTTAGTTTGGCTGTATAGCCATTAGGTGCTCTCCATTGCTTTCTTAGTTTGGCTGTATAGCCATTAGATGCTCTGTATGGCTTTCTTAGTTTGGCTGTATAGCCATTAGATGCTCTGTATGACTTTCTTAGTTTTGCTGTATAGCCATTAGATGCTCTGTATGGCTTTCTTAGTTTGGCTGTATAGCCATTAGATGCTCTGTATGACTTTCTTAGTTTGGCTGTATAGCCATTAGATGCTCTGTATGGCTTTCTTAGTTTGGCTGTATAGCCATTAGATGCTCTGTATGACTTTCTTAGTTTGGCTGTATAGCCATTAGATGCTCTGTATGACTTTCTTAGTTTGGCTGTATAGCCATTAGATGCTCTGTATGACTTTCTTAGTTTGGCTGTATAGCCATTAGATGCTCTGTATGGCTTTCTTAGTTTGGCTGTATAGCCATTAGATGCTCTGTATGACTTTCTTAGTTTGGCTGTATAGCCATTAGGTGCTCTCCATTGCTTTCTTAGTTTGGCTGTATAGCCATTAGATGCTCTGTATGACTTTCTTAGTTTGGCTGTATAGCCATTAGATGCTCTGTATGACTTTCTTAGTTTGGCTGTATAGCCATTAGGTGCTCTCCATTGCTTTCTTAGTTTGGCTGTATAGCCATTAGATGCTCTGTATGACTTTCTTAGTTTGGCTGTATAGCCATTAGATGCTCTGTATGACTTTCTTAGTTTGGCTGTATAGCCATTAGATGCTCTGTATGGCTTTCTTAGTTTGGCTGTATAGCCATTAGATGCTCTGTATGACTTTCTTAGTTTGGCTGTATAGCCATTAGATGCTCTCCATTGCTTTCTTAGTTTGGCTGTATAGCCATTAGATGCTCTCCATTGCTTTCTTAGTTTGGCTGTATAGCCATTAGATGCTCTCCATTGCTTTCTTAGTTTGGCTGTATAGCCATTAGATGCTCTCCATTGCTTTCTTAGTTTGGCTGTATAGCCATTAGATGCTCTCCATTGCTTTCTTAGTTTGGCTGTATAGCCATTAGATGCTCTCCATTGCTTTCTTAGTTTGGCTGTATAGCCATTAGATGCTCTCCATTGCTTTCTTAGTTTGGCTGTATAGCCATTAGATGCTCTCCATTGCTTTCTTAGTTTGGCTGTATAGCCATTAGATGCTCTCCATTGCTTTCTTAGTTTGGCTGTATAGCCATTAGATGCTCTGCATGAATTATTTAGTTATAATTCATGTTAAAAAATTACATTTGAAAAACAATCTATAAAAATTGTCTACTGTTCATATACTAAAAATAAGGACTTAAAAGAGTTGACATAATGATGTCATAAATACTGTTAGGTTTAAATGACGTAAAATTGACTAACTGTATCGATGCAAAGATGTACATGTAATAATTAATCGATTACTTGAATGTTTGCTTATTGTGTCAAATATTTAATTCATTGCTTACATTGTTTGCCCACCAGATGGAGCTGTTGTTCAGGGATGAACTGTCAAGGTCAAACTATGACGAATATCCGGGTGTCGTCGGGCTGGACAACTTGTCCGAGGGCATCAAAAACATTCGTGAGGACTACAGTGTGTCCGTCAGCAGGTACACAGGTGGGTACAATGTGTCCGTAGGCATGTACATAGGTAGTTACAATGTGTAAGTCAGCAGGTTCACAGGTAGTTACAGTGTGTCCGTAAGCAGGTTCACATGTAATTACATTGTATCCGTCAGCAAGTTCACATATATTTACAGTGTGTCAGTCAGCAGGTTCACATCCTAGGCAGTTACAGTGTGTCCGTCAGCAGGTATCTGCGCTTGATATGACAGAAATATAACAATGTTATATTGAACAATTTGCTTGATATGACACAAATATAACAATGTTATGTGTTCGGTTATTGTAAATGGAAAAGCGATTAATCAAAGGGCTGCGGAACACTCAACTTAAACACAGCATTTTTTCCTCTAAGTCTTGACATATCGAAAAAACTGAGACAACTAATGCTTCTCGGATCCAACTACCGGTATTTACTATGTTCTTGTAAGGAAAGTTTCAGTTGCTTCCAACACGTTCTGATCCAGGTATTCTTGTCTCTGCAGCTGCCAAGCCCAGGGCGCGCCATTTCTACACCAAGATTGGGTTTAGGAAAGCTTTGAAATCTGGCAACATTCCAAATGGCGTCCAGTTCTTGGATGAGGTGGGAACGTACCTGGACAAGTACGGGGTCGTCAGGTCGGTCAGACAGTTTTAGGCTAAATGATAAATATTTTTATTGATAAAGTAATAGAAATATCGACAAGATTAACTTTATTTAATAACATTTGCAATATTTAACAAACTTATTCGATTCACACAAACTCACGACTCTTAAACATTCAGATAGAAGAGTAGTTTAAGTTCGTCTCAAACGTTTCATCAGTAATGGCTGCATATAATTTACTCAGAATTATATTCTCATTTATCTTTGTCTCCTTAAACTCTTTATGGCTACAAACCATCGTATCTACACACATTTATGGGTACACATCTGCTGTGTTAATGCACACTGTTATACCTAAACACCATGGTCTCTCCACACTGTACACATTTTAGGTTAAATTTCTTTCAAATATTGTTATTTTAAATATAATAATATATTATATATATATATATATAATATATATATTTTTTAAAATATAAATAATATTTTAAAGCTATATCTCCACACAAAATAAATATTTTATATCCATAGCTCTACCAAAAAATAATATTTTATAGCTATATCGCTACACAAAAATAATCTGTTAGCTATATTACTACATATAAATAATATTATATAGCTATATATCTACACTACAAAAATATTTTATAGCTATATCTCTACGAAATTATTCTTTTTTAACTATAGCCTCTACACAAAAAGAATACTTTAAAGCTATATTTCTATACAAAAAACTAATGATATTTGATTCATTTTGTAAATATTCTTATTGTAGTAATGACATGTTGTTGGGCATAGGCGGTGAGATGTCGGTAATAATGAAGGATGTGGTGAACTGTAGTTGATAGATGACTTCCTGGGATTGTGTAAGGTGGAAAAAACACATTTCTGGACATGGGAAATACCTTGATCTGGAGACATTGGTTGTTCAGGGAAAGTGTCTGGGATGTGAACAGGTTTAATGAGATGGCGCGTGCTATTTGTGATACGTCAGGAATATCACCAAGACACAACTTACACATCACCTGAAGTCGGACGCACCACGGTGCTGCACTGTGTCCGAGGGCACTACGGGGACGTAGGGCCCTGCTACTGGACGCCCATTCAGACAAGTCTCTGCTGCTACACAAGAAATATGGCCCTGGATGTCGATTTTCCCCAGACTGTTCTCAGAGGTTCTTATGTTGCCTAAATGACGCTCCGTGAGAGTAAAGACCCCTCTTCTTTCCCTATCTTCATATCTGACTTACATTGATCTTTCATTTCCCAGAAATAACGATGGACCTTACTGGCCGGTGGAATCTGTCCCCATGTTTGCCACACCCAGATTCAAATGGTGGACTGACCTGGCCCCTGAACCACTGTCCCACCATCTACCAGGTAAAATATAATGTGTTGTTCGTTTTCATTTGTGACACCCCGTTTTCATTTGTGACACCCCCTTTTCAATTCTGACACCCTGTTTTCATTTGTGACACCCCGTTTTCATTTGTGTGACCCCGTTTTCATTTGTAATACCCCGTTTTCATTTGTGACACCCTGTTTTCAT